>JBBLXU010000606.1:1800000-1962500 GCA_037893425.1 Campoplex nolae
GGAGAGGAGAGTCCTGTCTGTGTATATGTGCGCGCGCGCTCACGCTATAAAAGGGGCCTCCGCGCTCATCGCGCTCATCGGGCTCATCGGGCCCCGGGACCTCCGATCCGCGCGCCGTTCAGATAAATATGCGGGAGGGGCCGGAATTCCTCACTCGGCTCTGCATTCCTATCCCTTCTCTTATTTTTCTCTCTTCAACTCGATAGCCTCGTTGCGGGGCCTCCTCTTTTACTACACGCTGCTGCTGCTGCTGCTGCTGCTGCTGCTGCTGCTACTACTACTCTAATACACCGCGATCCCCGCTCCTTTCCGTTGTACTCTCTCTGTCGTGCTCGCATATACTCCCCCGAGATCCTGTGTACGCGCTATACAAGTTGCTGCGCGCACTCGTTGCACCTCGTACCTACATAGTAGGCTTTGTTGGTAAGAATAACTCTCGTCGATGGGATTGGAACGCGTGTATAGCCCCCTTCTCAAGAGCCGAGCGCGATATGCACAGACCCTATCCAGTACGAGGTCATGACCTTTGCCATACTCGTATTATTTAATTTTCTTAGTCTCTTTATTATATAGAGTTCTATTCGCTAATTTTCCACGCTATAGTTGCATGCATATATGAATTTTACACTTATATCGATGGATCCGCCCCCCCCCCCCCGCCATCTCATACTTTAGTCCTAAATCGTGTAACGTTCCTACATTTATCGCGGGCTTCAACCTCGGGCCGCCGCTCGCCTAGCTCTCTTGACTCGTTCGATTCCATTTCAATTTCGCCAACTTCGGAGACATCAAGTGTTAACGATCAGCCGAAGGATTCCCTGCGGCTCTGGCGGCGAGTATATGCATCGTATATCGAAGAAAAAAATAACTCGGCGCGGTCTCTCGAGTTTTCGCGCGAGCTCGCGCGGGTGCGGAAACGGATACTCTATAGAACTCGCGTATCAAATAGGATAGGATTTATAAAAGCTCTCTGTATAAAAATCTTGGTTAAACTCAATCTCCCTTTATTCTTTCTTATTTTTGCCTGGCGCGCGCAGTGACCAACGTAGAATAAGAGAGAAACTCGGTCCGGTATGGGTATATTCCACGCTAGCGTAGTGGAATGTCGCTGGCTGCTTCATAATTGAAGGGATTCGTGGTCGTGGTCGTCGTGGCGCGCAAAATGGGCCGCCTCGCGTTCGAAGCTAACAGCAATGGTAAAGATGAGCAACAGGCGGAAAAAAGAGAAAAGAGCACAAGCTATATATCCCGCGAGAGCGCCATGGCTCTCTTTGGCCATGTGGCAGCTGCTGCTGCTGCCGCTGCTGCTGCTCCGGAGTCTTTTGCCCAGCGGCGCTTCGGACGCGCTCAACGGCATATAGGAGGATGGAAGCTGTATACCGTGATCCATAGAGATATATCTCACTCATTTATACTTGGCGCATGTAGCGGTACGCGTATACGGATCGGAGGAAAACATACGAGAAAACACAGCCGCACCGGAAGTGGCGCGCGGAAGACATTTTTTTTCCAGCTCCAGGAATTTTTCTTCTTCTCCATTTGGAAAATTGTCAATTACCTTTTCCGTATGATACGAGCAGCTATTTTGTTATTCCCAAAGCTCGAAAAGTTTTCATAATATTTTCATAACTCATAAATTTCGAACTTTTCGAGACAAAGTTGCTCATTCTCAAGGTTTTCTGAAACGATTTATTCATCAACTTTGTTTTTTATATACATATTGTATCGAAAGAAAGTACATTTGTTTATAAACAATTGAAGAAATCGTCGCATGCGTTTTTTTTTATTATTATAGATGCTGCCAAAAATGAAAAAAAAAAAAAAAAAAAATCACTATTTTTGTCAAACGTAAAATCTTCCAATCCGAAAGCTGAGTTAACGATTACTCGATTCAATATTTTCATCGAACAAAGAGAAAAAAGAGAAAATTGAACAAATATTTAGACATTACTAGAGATTATTTCTTTGAAAAACGGTGATTGCCGAACTTTTTAACGGTGGGGTGATACAGGGGAAAAGGGAGAGAGAGAGAGAGAGAGAGAGAGAGAGAATAAGCATCATATCTCGCGCCAAGATTTTTCCTTGGAGAAGAGACCTTTCGTGGAATTCAGTTGGCCCCTGGGGGTCGACGAGGGTACATACACGCCAAGGAGGAACGGGTAAAGGGACGAAGAAAAAAGAGGATAAGAAACGCGAGAGAACCGCGAGCCAAAAAGGAAAGAGTAGAGACAAGAGCTTCGACACCCTTTCGACGAAAAATAAAAAATAAATGAGGAGAAAGAAAAAAGTTGAGAAAAAATGGGGAACGAAGCCGAGCACTCGGCCGAAGATTAAAATGATTAGGTTTTAGAGGATACATACATACATATATATATATATAAAGAGAGAGAGAGAGGGAGAGAGTGGGCTACCGGGGCCTCACGTGATCGCCCTGTGGCTACCGAATTCCGCCAAGAAATGCTTCCCTTTCTCCACGAATATCGTAAGAGGCCGAGCACTGAAGAACGCGCGTGCGAGAGAGAGAGAGAGAGAGAGAGAGAGAGAGAGAGAGAGAGAGAGAGAGAGAGAGAGAGAGAGAGATTAAGAGCGAGGGAAATGTATAGAAAGAGGCAGGGGAAAGATGGAAGGCAGAGAAAGAAAAAGATAAAAAAATGCGCCAGCAGAATAATACGAGTATCGAAGCGGGAGAGAGAGAGAGAGAGAGAGAAAAAGAGATGACCGTGATGAAAATAACAAAGGAGCTGGACCAAGGATGATCGACCCGGAAATATTTTTTCGAACGACCAACTTTTGCCAAAGAATAATTTCAATCGTTCGACAGAGAGAGAGAGAGAGAGAGAGAGAGAGAGAGAGAGAGAGAGAGAGAGAGAGAGAGAGAGAGAGAAAAAAAAAAGTTTTATTCCGAATTCAACCATCAGCGAAATTCGTTGATTCGCTCACCTAGGAACCGAAAATTCTTACTTGACATAAAACGAAAATTCAATTGTACATTATAATGCTCAAATGACAAACAATCGCCCCCAACTTGAAATTATTTTTCAAAGTGAAATGAAAAGGAAATGCAAACATTTCGTTTTATATTTAGTACGACGGTGAGCTCCGCAGCAGCGATATACATATAAGTATGAATCCGGATGAACGGTCGAATTATTGAAAATTAGACGAATTGATGAAACAATAAATGATGGATCGAATTTATTGGTTTTTCATTAGCGTTATTCCGCGCGAGCAGTGTACAAGAATAATTCTTTTTTTGCTGCGACGCATGTCGCGAATGATTGAGATCTCTTAATTTTTGCATTAATGCACCGCACCGTCGCTTCCCGTACAGTCACGATTCGCAATCGAGATTGTATGTGTCCTATAAAGGAGAAAGATCGAGAATGATATGGTATATATGTAAAAGAGAGAATAAGAGAAAAGTGTGAGTGTAGGTTGGACGGGGGGATGGATGAAGCAAGCGCGCTGCTGGACGGAGGAATTCCTTCGGGCGGACAGCTGCTGCCGAACAAAGAGGCAAGCGAGAGGTTACATAAAAAAAGGAGAATTTCTCAAAGACGCGCGTGTGTTGAAAGGACGAACAGAGTGTCGATCTAGCCAAAATTCTGCTACCTCTCGGTTACCGCTACGCGGCGGCGGCGGCGGCGGCGATTCAGCAGCCCTTTCAATGCAAAAATTTCCAAGAATTTACTTGAAAATTTTCAATCGGCCAGCATACCACTCAATATTTGCCGGGCTTTCGTTTGTCAGACATATTTTTTAAAAGCACATCGCTTAATATTCACAACTTCGGAGCAACGCGCGCGGTCTCGTATTGAATATATTCTATACTATATGGGTTATTACAATTAGGCAGGCCATTTCGAAAACTCATCAAATTTCCAAACTTTATCAATTATTTATTGATAATATAGCGTATATGATACCTGTTACTCCAACTGTCGAATATAAAAAATATCAAATTCGTCTCTCTGGATAATAAAATTTGTGACCGATCAACATCTCAACATTCTATCCATCCATCGAACCGCATCAAATTATTTTTATTCAAAAATTTTTCTTATATAAACTCGAAATACTCGAAAATCCTAATATGCGATAAATGAATAAAACGAAATGTTGTACCGGTAGAGGATTCTTCGTCTCTGGCTACACGACAATTCCGCCAGGAGACGCCACAATGTACGCAGACTCGCGACGAGTAGAGTCGAGAACTCGTTCTCTCGCATCCTATTGCAAAGTCCTGATTCGACAAACGAATTTCAAAATAGTATGTTTTAAAGATCGTTCATGATTCTATCAGAATCTTTTCATTTTCATTTTCATTTTTGGTTGTTAGAAGCGTGAAAAATTAGCAACGGGTATAAATGATATTATAAATATCATGTAATTATTTTTCTATCGATAATATTTGCAGACGAGAAGAGAGAGGGGTTGGCGGCGCCGCCGCCGCTTCGCAATTAGGCGTGCGTGATAAACGTCGGGCGGAGAGCAAATAACTTCTCTCCCGCGCGTACCCTACGTACCGGCACATTTTCATCATTGGCCTTCCCCCTCTCCCGAGCGACTCGGCGATTTCGGAATGAAGCTAGGAATGCGGTGCTGTTCCGCTTATATACATATACACCGCGAACACGCCTTAACGAGTATGTATACCTATACCGGTTACTTGCTCCAAAAGCAGAAAAAAAAAAAAGAAATAGGTGCTACTACATCAATGGATATAAAAAAAATATGCTCTTCCACTTGCGCGGTATTGTTGAGCTTTGAAAATGCTACGACTCCGATCTTTTAGCGTAAATGAAATATAATACGAAAATGCGTATGCTGCCGGTACATGTTTTATTACCGTACGGCGGTAAACCGTGCGTGCTTGTTCTTATGCGCGCATCCCCATAAGACTCCTCCGAATCTTTCTTGCACGTTATTCTTTGTATTATTTTTATGCAGAGAAAAAATTGCTCCGCTCTGCATCTTGCATGGGAAGAATAAAGCTTCAAAAATACAGATATGGTTTTTAGGAGCAGCGGTGGACTGAGACGCTATGGAAAAGCAGGGAGACATATGCGTGATATATCGCGGTGCGCGCGCGCGCGCGCGCCATCGTCGCAAATGTAAACAAAAATCGGCGTGCAGTTGTGCTGAATTTGTTTTAGAAAATTGAAAATCCTTCAAGACGGCGATTACAAATGCGATTCGGATACATTGAAAAATTTTAATAACTATATACCTATGACATTCGTTCATTGGTACAAACGCGTTAATTCCTTCTTCGCGTTGTGCGTACATGTATATATGCTGCCGCGGCGACTCGCGGGGCCTCACATTTCTATCCCCTATTATCTCGTTTATTTATGTCAGTTATTGATTTGTCACGGAGAACAAATTGCATTCGTCTCATCATTTTTTTTTTTTTTTTTTTTTTTTTTTTCCTCAAAAACATTATTTCGTCGTCGCGGAAATCCTCAATTTAAAACGAAAAATCACACCAAGAATTGAAATGATGATGGACCGGCGCGATGAATAAAATGGTGCACATGCATAGTTATTGGGAATTTTTCAAAATCGATCCATCTTCAAATTGAGGTCAGAATGATTTCAACTATAATGAATAACGTTTGAAAATCATTGTGAACAGAATTTACTTATTTTCAGAATTTTTTTAATGAAAATTTCACTTTTTTGACCGTTGATTACCGCGGTGATGCGGGCGTAGAGGACATGTCCTTCAAAGAGTTCAAGTTCAACAAGATAAAGGTAAAAAAAAAAAAAAAAAAAAAAAATTCATCGAGTTTTCTCATGTTGAGATATTTTCGAAACGCGCATCAGTCTCAACGAGCAGAGAGAGAGAGAGAGAACGAGCAGGTAGTATACGAAACGTTTTATTGTAATAAAGAATGTCGAAGAATGTTGGCGCGGCGTCGCGCAACGAGGAACGTGCGATATTGCACGCATTTCTCAGAGTTATGAACATAGCGAAAATCGAGCACGCGGAGAGCGAGAGCGAGAGAGAAGAGAGGGGCCGGCCGCCGCCATCGTGATATCTTGAAGAATTCCAGGCGTAATCGCGGATGCAAATCGAGAATGATAATCGTCGATATAAAAAATAATCGCATATTATCGTCATCGACACCCGCCGGAGACGAGAGCACGCGATATTAGCGCCAATCGACGAAGAAACACCATCAACCACGATGCCGAGGCGGCGGCGGCGGCGGCGGCGGCGGCGCGAATATCCTTCGCTAATATGAAACTACAAAAGCGCGGGGTAAACCAGCGAATCGCTTTGCGCTCGTTGATCGGTGGAAAAAAGAAAAAAAAAAACACACACACAAATCCTGGCATGACCGAAATGAATTCAACAACAACGAATAGTCGAAAGCCGTGTGAAAGGTGTATATATACCGCAGCAGGGGAATATGCGGGGCAAAGTGCTGGACTATATACTTGAGGAATATAGCGAGTTTCGTCGGTGCGAGCGCGCACGCATACGGGGTCATTATCACTTGTTGTTAAATTTCCCGAAGCCTGATGCTGGGGAAAAAAAAACCTCTCAAAATGCGGTGAAAATCTATCGGATTGACGAATCCGAATGATATATATATATATAGGTATTAGCGATTAGGCGTTGCAATAGATTTTTTACCGAATGAAAATTCGCGATCGGGAAAGTGCATAGTGCGTTTTTTCGTTTTTTCGATCAACTTTATTCGCATTCCTCCGAAGGCTGGACGATTTTTGTCTACCATCAAAATAAAATGGACATCTCTCGGCAATTTATACAATGATTCTCGCACCCTCTCTTGATCTTAATTATTAAAGAGCTCCAACTTTCTCGAAAAACAAAGAATTTTTTATCATTTATTCACTTTGCAGAACATGGTGGATGGTTATATATCGGGCGAGATCGCATAACATAAACATTTCCGAAAATTCTTCTGCGGCGATATTCTTTTTTTTTTTTTTTTTTTTTCTTTCGATGATGACTGTTCAGAGAACTATGTAAAAATTGAGTTTTTCTGCTCGCATATTTTCAGTAAATCTGGCGATGTATGACCGGAACTGCTATTCGAGGCGAGTAGACGCGGTACACTATACTTGTTGTCTCAACATTTGTTTTACAGCATTGATTGGGGATGAAATACTCTTACGATTAATAGTGCGCGGCGGCGTGTGGTGTTGACCGCGGTATTATAAACGCGCGGCTGAGCCGGGAGGGTACGCGAGAAAAAGAGAGAGGTATAGGTAGCACGCACGCACCGTTACGGAACGTATTAGCGAGAAGGGAACCAAAGATTCCACAAGATTTTACGAATTCCAACGGGCAAAAGTTCCGTCATGCGGCGCCGTATAACAACGAGGTTATAGCGTGTTGTATACGTTATATATATAGTTTTGCGCGAAGGGAAATTTTGTATCCACCCGATTGTGTACGAAGAGAGCGAGCGGGGTATGAAAGAAGGTAAAAAAAAAAAAAAAAAAAAAAAAAAATTAAATTTAAAAATAAAAATGTTGGGCATACGAGAGAGAGCTTACGTACGGGGAGTATTAAAAATTTTCATGTTTTTCGTTCGCGCATTATGGGTGAAAAAGCTTATATTTATCCTCCTGATCGTAATAGCAGGATCGTCCATTATTGAAACAAGTGGAATAATTTTAATTGAAATATCGGCGGCATGTTTCAATTAGAGTCGCAATTATTTTATAATCCTTTTGTGAATGAAAATTAATCGCCCGAATGTAAGGTAGAAATTGACGACGAGTATGAGGCGCTTGAATGCGGTGAACGAGGATGAGGATGCGACCGGCGCGAGCCGAGCGATATAACGATCAGATCGCGGAGCAAGGAAGTGAGCAACAAAGGGCGACGCGGCCGGCGGCGGCTTAATGGAAACGAAAGAGGTCAATTTATGCCAAGCAGGGGAGAGAGGGGCTGGCTCACGCCTGGGAAACTTGCTGGGGTGATCTCTTGGGGGATCCTCGCGTTGAAAAAGAATCGCAACAAAGTACAAAGGTTATTATTCCTCTCGAGCAGGGTTTCTTTAAAACCCTCTTTCTGAAAAACATTTCTTTCGCCCCCCGTTTGTGACTCTCCTTTTTATCGCGCTTCGTTCGAGAATAAAATTGAAAAGTTGACAACCGCGCGAGTAGCGCTATGCGCTCAACCAGAAGTCGTTGAGTATCAATTGGACCCATCAGTTTTGTGGTGCGAAAACTAAATGATACCGCGTGCATGTCTCGTTGACCGTGTATCCTCGGGAATTATTACAAAATTGTGAGTGAAATTTTTTTTTTTTTTTTTAGTTACGATTATATGTTCGAACGATAATTATCCGAGGACGATTCTTAAAAACATGCGAATAACCTGGCATTTTATTCTGCATCAGTTAAAAAAAAAGCTTGGAAAAAATATTGTTGATCCGCTCGGCCGCCTGCAGGAATAAATGGATTGTATGGTGAGGAAAATCCATGATCGATCGATATACGTTCAAACGCCAAGTGTTGACTTTGCGTTCGGTGAAAAAAGAAGAAGAAGAAGAGGGGAAAAAAATGCTAAACTATATTTTACATCGAGCGAAAAAGCGCGTTGAACCGGAGACATGGAAGCAGATGAGGTTCAGGAAAATAATGAATGTGTTTGTATAGGCTCTCTGGCCTTAATTGGATGAGTGACCGTTCGTTGCGCTGACCATTGACCGGCGCGTACAGAGAGTGCATTTGAGGGCAGAAAAGACGAATATTGATATATCGCGAGGCCCCGCGACGCGCGCTAGCTGTAACAAATCTCTCATGAATTCTTTCCTTTTTTTAACAATCTGGTTCAGTAAAATATTTATATTTTTCAATTAGAAAAACTACCTCGCATGCGTTTCAAGCTGCGTCATTGTCAAATAACTCGATTAATGGATCCGAATTATAACCGATAATGGCAGAATAGATCGGAGCTCGAGCAAACATCGATCGAGATAATAGAGGTTGCAATATTATGCTTCCGCGCGCATCACACTTTTATTCGCAGGGTTCGTTATACGTATTTTCGTAATGTCGTAGTACATACATGTATTTAAGTAAGTATATATATATATATATACACCGAAAATTCCGCATCCTCTCATGGAATCCGACAAATACGCGCTCCAAGATACCAACATGCGCGCGTACATTTTTTAAAATTTGTCGGCGGGATCTTGGAAAGTTGGGAAACGGCTGAACTGTGCCGCCGGATTAGTCTAAAATTTTTATACACAACCTTCTCAGCATTAATATATTTTCTCGTTATCGATCCAACGTTTTTTCTTTCCGATAAATATTTTATATTTTATAAACAAAATACATGATGAAAATTTTCATCGAAAATGGAATGTTTTTTCTTTTTTTTTTTTTTTTTCAAAGCCACCGTTTCGTTAGAAATTAATATTTTCCTTATTTCTTCTTTCCTGCGCTTTGATTTCGGATGATCCAATCGCCGTAAAACGTCTTTTATAAGAGGACCTCCCGAAGATTGGCTACAACGGATTTAAGAATCATGATTGAAAAAAAAAAAAAAAAAAATTCAAAGTCAAATTTTACGAGGAAAAATTCTTGAATAATGATTTTTTCCAGTCTCGCGAACTGCGCGTATAACTCGTCAAGTATAGAATAAAGTATCTCACTCTTCTCAAAAGTCGGTGGAAGATGAAAGGATGAAATAGAGGGAAAGTTGTCGAAAAAATGTATTGAAAAGAATGGCCAGCAGTTTTAAACTTGTTTCGGGGATATGAAAAAACAAAAAAGGATATTTTTTCGATAAGAATGTTCGAAGAAGCACGGTAAGCGAAGAAGAAAAACACGCGGAGCGTCATGTTTTGTATGACTCGGCGGCGGCAAAAGAGGTATGATAGGGCCGAGGGGAGAGAGAGAGAGAGAGGTGAAAGCAGCGCGAGTGGGGTGGCTCGAGCTCCGTGCTGATACGAATGGAATGCAATGCTATTATCGCGGGTGAGGTGTATATCTAACGATATCTCGGTCGGTGAGACGAAGAGAGAGAGAGAGGAGAAATAGAGACGAGAGCGTTGGCCGGTATAAAAGGGGAACGTTCGGGGTGAGGGGCTGGAGGATAGTGCTATATACAGAAACAAGTCGAGTTATACCCTATCGCTTCTCCCTCGCTCTTTCTCTTTCTTCTTTTTCTCTCCTCTACAATATGCCGAGAGAATAAGGCTCGAAACCAAGGCTCTTGAAACCTCGCGTCTCGGAATCGCGTATTCTCGCATACTCGCTATATACACAAATTCACAATTCGCACTCGCTCTTCTTTCAATAAAATATTCCTTCAAAATTTCATCATCGCATCGAAGAATATCATTATAGATACTCGTTTATCCCCGCCTCGCCCCACGAGACTTATTTTCAAAACCTTCAATTTTTCGCGATTGATTCTTTTGCTTTCCCTCTATACTCGATAGTATAGAAGGATTCTTCAATGACCCAGCGCATATTTGAAAATTTTACCGATTATGTTTGCAAACTTTGTTGCGACGTACATGCATAAATTTACAAAAATAGAGCATTATTTTCGACTATTAATATCGCATCGCTTTACTTTTATTTTCTTTCAGCCAAAGTAAGATTTTCATAAATTATTGCAAATATCGAAACTGTTCCCAAAGCCTTTCCAACGGAATCTCGAGAAAGAAAAAAGAATGGTCCGTTTCTCGTATATATCATTCGATCTGACGTTTAGCTCGACGATGAGTAGCCGATGTCCGCGTCACTCGAGCTTCTTTTTTTCAAATTTTCTATGAGCATTATTCGACACATTCCAAGAATTACAAGTTCTTATTAATTAAACACCGCATCAATTAATTTGAACACGAATTAATTGGAAGATTATGATTAAACTAAATGGACAGACTAAACCGCGCGCGCGTGTGTAAATAAAAATCTGAAATCCCCTTCGCGATACACATGCAGTGGCGGCTCTCGTCGTAAAAGCGATTGAGAATAAAAATCATACGAAGGAGAAGAGAGAAGAGACTAAATGCGCGCGCGTGCGCGTCTGTTTACGTTTTCATAATGGTCCTGATAAATAAAGTTGATAAGAAGTGATAATATTGGAAGGACGCAGCAGGTAAAAGCCTTGCATATGCGGAAAAAGAGAAGATTGCGGCGATTCGGCTTTCCCATGCATACGTAACCGTATCAATAAGATTCGAGCGGTATTTCAGAATACAGTCGCGCTCCTCCCCCTCGTTTTGATGATCGATCGAGAGCGGTGGTCAACTCGCGAAACGTTCGAGACTGCTCGATACCTGCTTTCGCCTTTCGCAATTGAAAGCAAAAGAGTGAAGAAGAAAAGAGTAGTTGTAATATCGCGTGAGGACCTGATCGAGAGAATTTAGCGGATAAACGCGCGAGTTTAAGCGCATCAAAGAGTAAATAAAAATAAGAGAATAATAAGAAGAAATACAGCGCCGCGGAGCAGAGAGCGAGAGAAAATTCTGAAACTCTCCAACTCGCGAATCGCATCATTTCCCTGCTCCGGACATCGAACTCTCTGCTTCGCGACACGCACATCTGATGCCTGCCTCTATACCCAGGTACTACATACAAGTATAGATACCTCACGCGCACCAGCACTCTCTCGCTCACTTTTTATTTTTCTTTCGTCGGTCTGCTCCTCTTCTTCGTACAGAGAGCGTCTATTTACAGTACCCGCGCGTCGTATTTACAGAGTGTGTACGCGTGGTATTTGCAGCGAGGTGCATTTAAAATTTCAAGTCAAGCCGCGCGCGCTCCTCGCTTCACAAATTCTTTGCTAAACTATACGTTATATACTACACACACACACACACACACACACACACATGTATACTATATATGAACACGCGTTCATATATAGCACAAGGCTCTGTAGTAAAATTATTGTAGCCTTTTTGTCACTATACGCATACTTTCAGTAATTTTCCAAGTTGATTCGTTATGGCACGCGGCTATCGCGCGGTAAAAAAAAAAAACCTCAAATATCTCTATCAATTGTATTGCATTTCTAATAACTCGATCATTATTCATTATTGAAATTCTCTTTTCATACGAATATTTATATATTATTTTGAGTAGAATAAGTGAAAATAAAGTTTTTTGATCGCCGTGTAGGTACGATGAATTCAGCTTAAATGCCGGTATCGAGAGTAGTCGCGTACTCTACATTTTTGCGGACAGAAATGTCGAACGTACGGCGGCGGCGGCGGCGGCGGCGGCGGCTTCATATTTCTCAGGAATGGTAAAATTCTTGGGTTTCAGCGCGTCGGAGATGGGGAAAAAGATGCGTGTGCATAGCTCAGAGTGCAAAAATTCAAGAGGGGTAAAGAGGATCGAGTTACGTTGTCGAAGCAGGAGAGAAGTCGGTTCGTTCTTTCTCTCTTGCTCTTTTGGCTTGCAGAATTCACAAGAGGATCAGTGATCTCGAATGATGATGGTGGTGGTGGTGGTGTGCTTGCTGTTGCTGCCACTGCTGCTGGCGCTGGCATTCACGGTGAACCAATGGCGTGCGTCGACCCTTGCGCTTGGCAAGGTCACACACTCACGATGCCATCACGTAGCCCTACTCTCTTCTCTCCCCTCTGTTGCCCTTTACTCCCTCCCTCCCTCCCTCTCTCTCAGTTATTATGAAAAAGAAAACTGAAAATCTAAATAGAACTGTGTGTATATGTGTATATGTATATATATAATAGATATAATGTAAAGTATGTACAGAAATCAAATTAGCCGAGAAGGCTACAATAAACAATATATCTATCTATCTATCTCTCTCTGTCTTGCGCACTCTCTTATTGGGAAGAGTAGTGCAGGGACGTTTGCTTTTTATCATTAGCATTAGGTCGCAGTCATTTTTCGTCGCTTTATATTAATCTTTACTGATTTCCGGTTTTTTTTTCTTTAGGCTGCTGGTCCCTTTCTAGTCATTTCTCATTGTATTCAATTGGGCACTATTCGTTCCTTTCTTATTTTTATATTATATCGAGTTTCTTTTCAATTGTATAGTTTTTTTCAGCTTATCTTGCTTTGTATTATTATTATTATTTTCGTAATGCTGCCGAGTATCAGAACATCCGCGGCGTGCAGTCCTAGTGCATATCGATAAACAATTATAATTATAATTCTGTTTTTTTCTCTTTCTTTGTTTCCTCTCTCTCTCTCTCTCTCTCTCTCTCTCTCTCTCTCTCGATTCTGAAAGAGGTTGCGGCCAGCGTCCACCGCGCATCGGGGCCTTTCGCATTCCCGTAGCATAAATTTTAATAAATGCCTGCCCGAGAATCCGCACCACCACAGCTTTACGACTCGATAATTATTAGTTATTTATCGCGAGCTCCAGCAGCATCGGGAGCACATCGTCTCTCTCTCTCTCTCTCTCTCTCTCTCTCTCTCTCTCTCTCTCTCTTATTTTTCTTAAAAATACACACACGCGCGCACAAATATATCGCCGCGCAGACGTCAACGTGAAAAGAATCTCTTGGTCGCATCAAGCACGTATGACTCCCGGAATCGTAAGGAATACATGTAATTAAATTTCTGCACGCGATAGCCCTTTTTACAGGAGCAAATGTTTTTTTTTTTTTTTTTTTGTTTTTTTTTGTCCCTCACATACGGCGTATGCAGATATGAATAAGTGAAATTGACCGGTACAGGATAATCATTAAAATGCTTTCATAGGAAGGGTATTTCGTACACGGAAAAAAAAAAAATGAAAATAGCCGTGAAAATTCGAGCTCGGCTATTCGAATCGGAGATGTTGATATTTTTCTTTAGTCGTTGCCCGTCGCGCCGATTGCTATTGCGGGAAATAATCAAGTGCATAGATTCTTTTATCTCGGGGGTGAAAGGAAGTTTGAAATTTGAAAAAAAAAAAAAAAATGAATTTTCATTGGATATCAAGTATTTGCAGACATAAGAATACTGCTCCTGCTTTTATTTAGCGAGATATTTTAGCACCAAACACCGCCAAGCACGGAGTATAGGGGATAGTATGGAAAAAAAAAAAAAAAAAAAAAAAGTGGAGGCGCGAGAATGAAGCAGCGTGTGTCGTTGACTGGCTCGAAACGCGCGTATAGCGGGGTGAAAAGGGCTGCTCGTATGAGAAGAAAAAAAAATGATAAATACAAGTTGTTACACGGATGAGTCGTTGTGGACGTATTGCGCGTTTGGCGTGTGCGCGAGGAACGAAAAGCAGATGGACTCGTTTACGAGTGTTCTCAGGGCGGCGGCGGGAGCGGGGAGGAGGACGTATCTCGCGAGATTACCTTCGTATTCGTCCTCGTGATTCTTCGTTCCCGAAGAGCCCGGGGGCCCTACGAGCGTAATACCGGTAGCCACTGCGCGTCAAAAGACTCGCTCGCGGGCATATACGCGGCTAGAGGCGGCGCTGCTGCTGGTATGCGAGAGCTCGGGATGGACGGAAAGTGGGAGTTGAATCGCAGAAGAATCCCGCGAGAGCCCCGAGAGGGACCGCGCGCCGGGAGTATGGAGCTCTGCGGGAGAAGGTAGAGCAAGGCCCACGAGCGTAAAGCCTCCCAACTCAACAGCATGAGGAAACAACAACAACAACAACAACAACGTGGAAAAGCGACGCTTCGTTCCGAAGATCGAGAGAGAGAGAGCAACGATATAAAAGATTGTAGTCTCAACTGCGCCGAGAGCGAGGAAGAACAAAGAGGATAAGATCGGTGCGAGAATAAGCGACGCGCGCGCGCGCGCGCGCGCCGTTCTGTCGTGGAAGGGAGAACATTCGAGTGTATGGAAAACGAGTGTGAGAGTTGAAAGAAAAGAAAAAAAAACAAGAAAGATTCGAGCGAAACGAAAATCAAGAAAGAAAGAGAAAAGGAAAAATGACCGTTGGACAGGAGAAACATTCCAATCTCTCGTGGCAGGCAGGTAGGCAGGTAGGCAGGCAGGCCTGCTGCCGGTTCCACCGGCGCGCCAAGTCACTTTATACTTGCTGCTCCTCCCCCACCCCTTCGTTTCTACGAGTCAACTCGGTATCCCACAAAGATCTCTGGACACGGGATCCTTCCTGCGCTGACTCGGTTCAAGATCCTTGCGCGTCTTTGGAATATATAAGTAGAGATAATCGTAACATGCTGGCTACCGCGGAAAAAGAGAGAAAAAGAGAGTAAATGTGCGGAAATTCGTAGCCGGTAATTATCTCATGGACTTACGAGGCGAAAGCGGCGGCAGGAGGGAGGAGCTCGATCGGATCTCGACCCTTTTTCGCTTCCCCCAACGTATACGTGTATACCGGTATATATATACGGTGCGTATACGCAGCGAGGGAACGGATAAGAGCGGCTTATGACCAACACATTCCGGGCTTATACAACGACCAAAATTGTTTCGTCTACTTGAAACGGTACTCGCACTTATTTCAAGATTTTTACTTATAAATATATATCGTAATATAAAACAAAACGTTTTTTTTTTATCACACGTGTTTTCGCTATACTTGTGAATATATAAAGAATATAAAGAGAATGATTCTCAACTAATGATTCTTTGTTCACCGAAAAGCCCCGCACGACAGTAGCATTACCGTGCGTCAAAGAATCGCGAGACAGTTTGAAGAACATGAAAAAGATGGGGGGGGGGGCTGTATTCTGCAGAATCATAAGAGGATCATAATGATGGTGACGATTTGAATTTTTTCTGAGCCAATGAGATTGCACAAAATTTCATCGGCGGCAACTGTTCTGACTTTCGCGCTTAAATTTTTTTCCACCGTCAATGCACATTCTAGTTTCGGGGCAAAAGATATAAAAATCAACGAGTCATAATTTTATGTCCGAGTTTTAGTTGGAAAATAAATTTTCCAGATTTTCCTGTTAAAATAAGAAGCATTTCGAGTCGAAGAGCAAAGACGTGCCAGCCAGTGTTTTACCTGCTACTATACTTGCGGAGGCATGGCGCAGCAGCGGAGGATAGCGGTGGATCGAGAGCAGAATCTACGAGGATGCGATGCGAGTACGGGTGGTTCGCAGAGAGAACGAGTTTAGAAGGAGGAACGCAGAGTCCCCGCTCCGCGTCCTCGATCGCATTGAGGTTGGTCAGTCGCAACGGCAGGGTGGTCGGTCCGTATCATGACGGTAGGCCGCCGCCGCCGCCCCCCCCCCCCTGTGCATACGCACGAACCGACGGCCGGAATGAGAAATAAAAGAGAGATAACCGAGGAGGAAGAGAGAGAGAATAAAATTGAAAAATATATTTAATAAAGTTTCGCTCGAGCGAGGCTTCTCAATTTCATCAATAGGTAGTACGTGTGTGTGTGTATATATATACCCATAGAGAAGGGCACATTTCATTGGAGAAATAAGAAGGCAGAATTGGTATTGCCTAGATGATGAATAATTATTTTTGTTGGATAGACGAAGAAAGACGCGGACGTCCGATGTAACCGCGTGCGCGCGCGCGCGCGCGTATGAAAGACGGAGGGGTAAAAATAAATTGGCAATTAAGATTCCGCTTGTATCGCTCTCGGTCCGCGCGATGCGCGTACTACATTATTCCGTGTGGATCAAGACCGGTCGCGCCCGATGTTGCGGGATATATACTCTTTCCCCAACCAACCGAGTGTCTACCGGGTGTCCAAACAAAACAAAACAAAACAATCATGTTTTCAGCTTGAATTTGCTCTCGTACCACGAATAGAATGAATCGTAGGTTTATATCTCGCGAGATACGAGAGCCATTGAAAGAGCCTTTGAATTTGTAGGATGCAGCCTCGAAGAACGCGTAGGCTAGCAGGCGTTATTTCGTTTCTTTTGGTGCTATCAACGCGCGCAACGATAGTGCGACCGGAAGTGCGGACTTCCTGTCTCTGTTACAGCAGCCTCGCCCCGTAAATGCCTTTGAGGCGCGGCGGCGTACATTTTTCTCACCAAATTTTACCACCACACTTTTTTATCTCCTATACTATAAGCCTATTATGATACCAGCTATGTATATACAATTTCTATATGGGTATACACGGGTCCATGCTCAAATCCTCCAAGGACAAGGCAAAAAGTACCAATTCGTTAAAAATCAATGACCGTCTTGAATATATACCTGTACTAAAAAATGCGATCGCACAGCCCGATATAACGTAGTCCCGCGTCCGAAAAATAGGACGAATCGTATGAAGGAGAGAAAATGAAAAATGGGGGTGTAATTAAGTAGCGACGAGACCATTCGATTTTTCATAGGACGAAATTCATAACTCGTACGCGCATACGACGCGTCGAAATTCTTGGGCCGTGTGTGACTACCGCGCCGCAGTTCCAACGGGAAACGCGATAATGAATCATAACGATGAGTCGTCGCATTTCAATAACCGCAAAAAAAAAACGTTGGTTCCGATTCATCGCGCTGCTTCTTCTTCTTCTTCGCATCTCCTCTTGATTTCATCGATCACGATATTGAAATGTTGATCGAGCCCCGGCAAGAGGGGGGGGGGGGGTACCTCCTCTCAAGAGCTGCTCTTCGATTACGCGCACCGAAGCCCACTTTTTCTTTTTTTTTTCCCCATTCGCATCCGAAAAAATGTTTACTTATTTTCATTGCCTCTAAGAGAGAGAGGGGGGGGGGGACTACTCGGCGATTCCAGCCCGAAAAACTTTCTTTCATCTTAAACCTTGATAGGCTTGAAGGGACACTCACCTCGAGGACGTCCTGTGCGGTTTGCAGATATTCACGGAGCATGGCCTCCTGTATGGCACGCCATTCCTGCCGAGGATCCTCCAGCTGCGTACTTTCTGCGTATCGAAAAAATTCAACATTCATTTTTCTCGTCAACGTGTTTTATTCTCTACATTCTCGGTCATGCACCCCGCCCCTGCTCTATTTCGTTCGAGTCTAAAAATGCGTGTGAAAATGCGAAATTGATAATTGGATAAATAAGAAAAAAGAAAAGGATAATAACTCACGATTGACATGATTGATGTAGTAAGCCCCAACGTGTTTATCGTAGGCCTCTTCCCAGCCAAGGGGAAGCTCGTTACCGATGCAATCGGCGAAAGTCTGAGGTTTTGTGAATCTGTGACAAGAATAAAATACCAATAATATATATCAGTAGAATCAGGGAGAATTCGAATGACGATGTAACGCGGCGCGCAATAAAAAAAAAAAATATTATACATTTGACTCTGCTGCTCTTGTTCCTGTTCCGATGAGATATCGGCTCGGACCCGATACGATAATCGGCCGAAAACGCACGAATAAAAAGAGCGTGCGATTGGTTTGAGAAAAAATGAGCGGCGGGTTATCGGGTTGAGAGGTATAGCGCGCGCGGCGATAAAAGGGATCATGGGGTCGGGGGGCTGCATCAGGGGCAGTACGCCGGCGGACTGCTCGCCCAGCACGTCGAACGTAATTATTTGCCAATGGTTGGGAGGAGGCCGAGAGGGGTAAAGCGGTGCTGGAATGCGCGAGGTTGCCGGATGAATGAAAGCTTCGTTTCCGGAGGCCGGAACGCTCTCGCGCCCCGTTCACCATTTCTCACCGCAGCCGCACGCGCGCTTCTCCGTACAACGCGATTAGAGGAGAAAATAAGAGACCGCAGCAGCAGCAGCAGGACCGAAATACCGATCAAAGATACAAATTTATCTCTTGTTTATTTGTTCACAGATAATATTTCCGTCCGATAAAAACGTTGGCGGTCCTGCTCCGCGATATGTACACATATGGTATACCTACCTCTAGTTTTTCCCGGCGTCAACGATTGTTCGAACAATAGAGGAAAATGGTACATAATAACGGTGGAAGAGAAAAGAAAAAACGAGAATAATCATCAGCTGTGATCAGCGTGCGTCTTTGGGGAGAAAAAGAATGAGTAAAAAAAACGGGTTGCTTTGTGCGTTTACGAGATGACGAGTGTCGCGCGGCGATGGGTTCTCGCCAGCCAAAGGGGGAACGGAGAGTAGTGAGTAGAAAGAAAAAAAAAAGAATTTAGCAATGTTTTCGCGGTATCGAGAATCGGTAACGCGAAGAAAGAGGCTGCTCGCTCTCATCGTATTCGCGTAGGAATGTCAAGGCCCGCGTTCGTTGCGCGCCTCCATGTTTTCTCTTCTTCGAAGGAGAGGGGCAAACGCCTTCTCTCTCGTCCGAAACTCGCCTCGTATCGCGCGCGACGAGTATTATTCGATAAAATCCGAAAGCGGCGGGCCCGCGGCTCTCTTTAATAACGCGAACGGCGTGCATTTTTGACGCGCGACCGGTATTACTCTTCATCGAGTGCTCATTATTTTTCATTTTTCATTTTTTTTTTACTTTAAACAGTTAGTTACTATATGAACGCTCCGCGCGCGATATGAATCGCCGTGCTGGCTTAAATAACATTCACGGACGTGTGTGCCAGCATCCTCGCGACGGTCTATTCTCTCATTTTACTCGTGTTTGTTTTTTTTGCGTCTTCATGGCGACAAAGATTCGACAATCGTTTCAACAACTTTGACCGCACTCACTCGCGCGCGCGTTATATACACGCGTCCGTCGTATTCTTCGTATGGTTATACGTACTAGCGTGCATGCATAAATACAAAGAATAGGGGGGGGGGGGAGAGCACGAATGAGCGCGCATCGACTCGGAATTTGTACGGTGAAAGTGAAAAGAGAGACGACATTATAGCCGCCCCCCGCGTTCAACCAAATATTTCGCGAGACTCACGTACGCGCGGGATGTTCGATCGGGGAATCAATCGCCAAATTATATCCATATCCCCCCCCCCCCGCGATACTATTAATTTTTTTCTTCCATCATTTTTATCCCTCCAATTTAAGCTGTCTATCGGTGTTTCAATACCTATACCTACAATATATATTTAACTAAATGGCATGCAATATAAATGTATTATAATATCTAATAATATTTTTCACACGCGCTCAAAGTCGCGCGGAGATACCCTACTGTCGTTGCGCGTTGGCTTGAAAATTCCTTTCTACCCGCGCCGCCACCGCCGCCGCAACACGTCATCTATAATAATTTCGTCGTTATTGAATATATATATCAAGAATAATTTGGTGTGCACACGCCGCGCACCTCGACTCAACGGCCGCTGGTATGCCATATGCAAGGTTAAGAGTTTAGGCCTGAAAGAATCGCGCAAACTAAATGAGCCTACCATAAATTATTGATCGAACGTCCTGCTCAAACAAACGGAATTCGAAAAAGACGGAGAGAGAGAGATAAAACGTTTTGTAGCAACCGTTTAACGGTTGCCGCATTTTGTCATGTTATTCGTACGGTTGAATTCGGCGATGAGGAGCAGGGAACAAGACGTACGCGAGTGACGATTACTTGCCCAAATTTTTTCACTCTTCGGCATTTTCAACCGATAGGTATATCCGCCGCCGCCGCCGCCGCCGCGCATGTGTATAGTTCGACACGTTACTATAAAAACATACAAGCAGTTTATCCGTGCTGTACAATTCTTTTGTATATTCGACGCAATTATTATTTCTCATGCGGATTTGATAATTTTATAATACCCAAATATCTTTGAAACGTCGCATACTGCAGTTGAAAAACTATCGTGACAATGATGATAAACTTGTATATTTATGATACGGATAATAAAACAATTATCTCTCGCTCTTCATTTCGCGACGAACCATCGCCACCGCACCGCGGCAGCTCCTTTCGGCTGCACGGGTAAATTCGCGGCTCAAGTTCTCGCGGTCTTGTCAATTTTTTGGCAAAACGTTCGACTTGGAAAAATATGCTCTATGAAGAATAGAAAAATTCAATGCGGCGAGCGCTCGAGCGACGATGCAATTCGTTAATCCAGCAGTCCTTACGAGTGTGAAAATTCATTTCGCACATTTAATCGAATTTAACAATCGTTGGATCAAAAAAACTTTTTGTTTTGTTTCTTATCTCTTTGAAATAGCTATAATAAGCTCGATGAAAAAAATGGCAAAAAATATCCCAGAGCATCGTATACGACATGACATACACCAAACTCATTGTCCATATCGCGACCGAGTACGAGCGCCGTTCATTCATTATGTTCTTTTAAATATCGAGAAAGAGATATATGGATTCAAGATGTAATACACCGAAGATCAAAGACATGCAATCGGGATATTTGTATGCAAAGCTAGCCTCGCTGGAACGAATCTGCTTCGCAATGACGAGTCAGAAGCACCGTGTTGAAAATCACAGGGTATCAGTTGAGGTTATTCGAAGCAGCTCACACGGGCTCTTAACAAAACCTTAACCTATATCCTACTATATGCGTACCTATATATACTTGGCTCTTCCGTTATTACAACAACGCAAACAACAACCGCGCGCGTATATGAAAATTTCAGTATACTTATTTTCGGATAGAAGCGAATCATCGATTTTAGTTGGGAAATAAAAAAATAAAAAACGTGCGTAGATTTTTTCAAAGGAAAAAAAAGTGAAAATGGTCCCGAAAATCCGTACATTATTATAGGGGACTATGGGGCAAAACGGACATGTTAACGATTTAAGCCAATTTAATCGATGAGCATATGGTCTTTCAACTATATTTGAGTCCCAAAATTGATTTCCAGTCGTAGTTTCTCGAATTTCTAAAAAAAAAATTTTTGGGGCAAAACGGGCATTGCCTTTCGGAGGTATAAAAAATGAAATTTTTTTTTTTTTCGAAATTGAGACGTCTGAAGCGACTTTTTCCGAATAGAATACCAACTCGGTAATATAAGAAAAGAAACGCGACCACTTAGAACCCCATTCCTTGGCATGTAAGAAAGAAAAATGAGCTAAAACTTGAAATTGCATTTTGGCCATGTTTTTGAGTCATGCAAAAAATGAACTTTGGCTCTACCGTGCTGGGGTATAATTGATGTTTGAACTGTATTGGAGTTCCATAATCGATTTCCGGTCCTAGTTCTCTGAATTTCGTAAAAAAAAATTTTTGGGGCAAAACAGACACAGCCACTCAGTGATAATAAAAATTAAAAAATTACGAATATGTAGATTTTATTTGCTCCAATAAAAAAAACCTTTTTTCCTTATTTTCTTACCGTGATTATAAATTTGGTTTTCAAATAAGTCACAAAAGAGAATGAATAGTGAGCAGAACGTAGTTTGGGATCGGAGTCAAAATTTTATGAAATTTATAAAATTTCGGATTCGACGTGTGTTCATTTTGCTCTAAAACTTGAATTTGTTGTGCATTTCACCCTAGAATTCAACAATTTAAGATATTTTAGGGTCAGAAGATGGTTTGGATCCGAAAATATTTTTTTATAAAATTTACATTTACATGTGTCCGTTTTGCCTTCCGTGTGTCCATTTGCCTCAAAATACACTAAAGCAGGCTGTTTTCGAGTAAAAATGTAATTTAGGCTTGAAAAAAAAAATTATGAATTTTACAATATTTCGGATTTTGAAATGTCCGTTTTGCCCCGGATTTCAACTTTATGGGGCAAAACGGACAGGGTGCCCGTTTTGCCCCATAATCCCCTACTTGACGCTATCGATCGGTAATGGAAGTATGTTTTTTTTTTTTTTTTTTTTTTTTTTTTCATTTTCAATATTTTGCGAGCGATCAACGCGCGTTGAAAAAAATGCAAAAAATTTCACAAAAAAGCCTCAAACACGAGAATTGAGCAGCATCATCATAATGACGAGATTTTTTTTTTGTCTTGTCTCGTGCAGCCGCGCTATTATCAAATCGATGTGTCCCTTTCGATTAATTGATCGCGTCTTGCCCCCTCGTTCGTCTCGACTCAAATGTCCTCCGTCGCATCTCATACCGAAACGACTGCTCCCGGGTTTACGCTCGCACGTTTCTCGCGGTATACGGTCGTGTATATGTTTTATTGCGTGTACCATCTGCTGCGCCACGAGTGCAAAGAGTTATAAAGGCGCGGTTAAATTTGTCTTGGATCGTTAAAAGCGTCCTTTCGATTTTTCAACCAACTCTGTCGAGCGAACGCCCGCGAGAGAGTCGGGATTAACATTTGTACATACAATTCTAAGACGCCGCCGCCGCCGCCGTCACCCGAGATACGATGTGTATACGCGTTAACTTTTGCCACGACCGTTCTCTCCCTCTATTCCCGTAACAACAACAACAACAACACAGCTTCTCGCTTTCGTATGCGTGAATCAAGCATAAGAGAGAAAAAGGAGAAGGAGAAAAACGCCGCGAGGGGTTTAGGCTCGGGCACGCTCCTTGCGTAATTGCGGGCACGGCTGCTGCTCTGCTCGCGTCCGATTTTATGTAAGACCCTCAACCTCACCGCATTCCACAAGATCGGTCGGCGGCAATTTACTCGACGGCCCACGCGTCTCTCCTATCTTAGGCGGCGGCGGCAGCGGCGGCGCATGTAGTACAAAATGCTTGTCTATTATATTTTTATTCGCGATATGGATCCTATAAAGCGAGCGCGACCGACAATTTTGAAAAAATTCAATTGAGACGCGGACGAAAAAAAATATATATATGTTATTAAATCGCGCGCGAGTAACTCTCTCACGTGGCAAGCATTATTGTTACAAAGTTTTTAGGATATACCCGAGCAGACCATGCAGAGCAGGAATGCTCGCGCTGAGAATGCTGATGTGATGCCAGCCTAGCCAACGTTTAACGTTTGCGATAGCGATCGGCAATAATATATATATAATAATGAATTATTTCGCGCGAGTTACTCTCTTCCAAAACTCAACTTATTCGTAATCTACTGCGCGGGGGGCATATATGCTTTTTTTTGTTTTTGTACTCGAGATGACCCCCCCCCCCATTTTTGACAATACCAGCACGAAGCCATAATTTTTTCATCGAAAATCGATAAAATTTTTATTTGACGGATGTGAGATGCTGGGAATCGTCGCGTTTCAATCGCGCGCGCGCTCCTTGACACGCGAGAACACGCGTTTTATTTTAATCCTTAATTTATTTCTTTTCCTCGTGATATGTCTCGGAGGCATCTTTGCGATTGATCGCTTCGTTAAAGCCCGGCAACTAAAAATAAGACTTACGCATATGTCATACGTACGTTGAGATTCGAGCGATGCCGTCGAGGTATACCGGTATAGCTCCTATCAAAAAACACTCGATACGCGCGCGCGGTATTTCTTTAATATCGAGCATAATGTTCCAGAGATAAAACTCGATAATCACGACACAATGACGTGCAAATGTGGAGAAGCGGGAACACATGGAAAACGGGGAGGAAAAATTCGTATTCTCCGCGCTGCAATTAAATGAGAGAGAATATATATATCTGGTCCGAAGATCGCGCGCTCAAACGTTCACCCCGGCGAGCAGATTACTGACCCACAATGTGGCATTCGGTATGCGATTGCTTGTAAGACCACCGTGTACATACGCGTATCTATGTATATACGCGTTCGGTTCAATAGCGTGAGACTACGAGTACAGTAAGCGAGTATATGGTGAGAGATGGAAACGAATAAAAAAAAAAAAGGGAGAAAGACCGAGGTGAAAGAGACTCGGACACTGCTCATTGACTTATAGAGCTGCATTCCTCATTTCCTCTCTTGGATCTTGTTGGAGGATTCTTTCTATACATGTATACGCGCCATCGGTAGCGATCGGAACACTCGATATATGAAAGAGAGGGAGCGCGCAAAAGGCAAGCCAGAACCACAGAGTCAGTTCCCACAGTGGTTGCATTCCCCTTGGGCTTTCTCGACGAATGCCTCTCCTCAATAGCCATAAAATGAAATCAAATGAATTCCAGGAAAAGAGAACGAAAGAATAAAAACATGCGCAGAGGTTCCAACGTATATAGCTGGGGGAATAGTTTGAGAAACAAATGAATCGAGGAGGAATAATTGTGACACTTTTCTTTTTTTTTCTCGAGGAAACAATTTTCATTGACGCTAACGCGATGTTAAGCCCCCGTCTTCCAATGTGAGAGGTAATGCGGCGCGTGTACAATCAAAATATATCGCGTTTTTATTAAATACGCAAAGATTGTGTTCGTCTCTATATCTCTATATATATGTATATTATATAAAACTGGCAGAAAGCGCCGCTTGGCGCAACATTCGATTCGCGGACTTTCCTTTCGGTATTCATCCAACGAGTTATTTCTCGAGAGCTATTCATTTATAAAAGCGTATACTCTATTATCATATTCCACTACTGCTGCGGAGGAGCAATGGTTTTGAGTATTGAGGCGAATCATTCCAAGAATTAAAAACAATAGCGCGAGTGTGCACGAGTTATATCTATTTACTTATGGAGCAGGAGCATAGGGAGCTGCTTTCGTGTATCAATAAAAATGGGACACCGCGTGCGCGCGCGCACGCGCGCATCAAGTCAAGTTGAGTCAAGTTAAGTTAAGTAATATATACGTAAAGTGTATGTTAAAGAGAAGGAGAACGAGATGACGACGCCGCGGTCGACCGTGGGCGACGTCGGGAGCAACAAGCATTATTGTGTAGGCGCCCCCGTGCATGTACTATATGCACACGCAGAGGTACGCGAGAGAGAGAGAGAGAGAGAGCGACGAGAAAACCAAGTTTGGCGAGTTTGCCCGGATAAATACAGAGCCGAGTCGCGAATCCTAGACATTCACCGCGTGTGTTGACGCACATATATATATTAAGAGGAGTGAAGCGGGAGAGACGTATTAGTATAGTAACGCAGGTGTATTGGAGTTTCCAATGAGAGCCATGCGCAATCGTACCTGCTGCCTCAAACTTGGACATGTGTCTAAAAAAAACGCGTACGTCAAGAAGAAAAATAAATGATTATTTCCGTTATCGAATATTGCTCCCATGGATCGCGTCGCGCGCGAAAGGTAACGCGATCCAAGATTACTTGAAAATGGCAATTTTCTTTATAGCCGATTGCATGAATAGAAAAGGGAAGAAAAAATTAACAACAGCTAGCATCAACGCGCGCGCGACTTCTGCTTTTTCTATATGTACCTACCAAAACTTGACATTTCTTCCTCATCGCCCAAAGATATTAATTATATATCATAGAGAAATGTCTGCGGGAAAGAAAACGTGTTATTCATCGCACCCGCAAGATCTTGGTGAATTCCAATAGAAAATTTTCATACCGAGCATGCAATTAATTTGTTGTCATAAAAAATATGGAACAAAGTAAACGCATCAAATTAATCCTATATATGTATAACGATATGCACGGATAAAAAATCAATCCGGTGTACTACATAAATACTGCGTAACGGTAATGAATCGAGAGAGAGGGAGAGAGAGCAGGAGCGTAGGTGTACCAAGAACGGCTACCTGGCTCAGCCCCAAGGGCAACGACGCAACGACGCAACGACTACTCGAGATTCGCGAGCAAGCATTTTGTAATCATTTTTTTCGCTCACGCATTCGCTCTGTCAGTACTATACGATAAAAATATCTCATTGTCCTCTCATAGTCCGCCGTACAGCACTTTCGCCGTATACGGAATTGCCGCTCTTTGGTACTACCTTTTTTTTTTTTTATTCATTTGGCGAAATATTTTTAGGGTCCCTGCTGCTGCTGCTGCTGCTGCTGCTGCTGCTGCATCTATATTGGAACGAATCTCGCGCCGTTATTTTCACATTTTTTCCTCCATCCATCTTTCGGATAACATTTTTTTTTTTTCCCAATTTTCCAACATGCACCAACATCGATCGCACTCTCGTTATATGAAATTTGGCCATTTCATATAATTAATAGTAAAATTAAGACTATATTTTGCATGAATGTTGTTGACGTCGTTGTTATCGTGATTTTAAATATTTGGGATGAGGAAAAAAATAGCTGAAGATGAAGAAAATGAAGATATTTGATAAGTATATATAAAAGGCAGGCAGCTGCTCGAACTGGTACGCGATTGTAAGTATCGAACCCGTCATTCCAAGAGAATGTCTCGGATTACCAAGTTTGGAAGCAGCATTTGTTTATTGAGGCACGAGAAACTCACACGGAATGCGGTGGTAATTGCGAATCGGATAGGATATTCGTGTCAGGGCTCTTTCTGCTTTCGGCGGTTTCATCGTTGCAGCTCGATTGGCGCGCGCGATGCAGTAATAACCACTCCGCACCGCGTCTCCCATCCTCCAAAATTTATCCAACCAATCGCCTCTTTTTTTCTTTCGAAAAATCTCCGAGTCAAGTAATATTTTTAACCGTGCACACGTACATACTACACCCGCCTTCTTTTTTTTTCTGTTTTTCTTTCTTTCTTTTTTCTTATCGAGCTCCTATTAAGACGCATATATTTCGTCAACTTCTCGAGCGCGATCGATGAACATTATGTAAACTTTGTCAATAACTGAAATGTCAGCATGAAATTTTTTATGTTTCTTGTGTAAAAGAAATTCGAGCCAATAATTCTTTCTTTATTCCCAGTGCGAATCAATAAAATTCGTCCCATTTTCGTTGAGGAAAATAGCTTGGAAAAAATCAAAAAATTCGTGAAAATTATTTGCGAGATTGGGAAAAAAGGAAAAAAAATGAATGCAGCAGCGTCTTTTGCCTGGCGTCAATGGTCTCTTTAATAATATTTGGACAATTGCGTAATATACCGATCGAATAAGAATCCCGCTGCGTTTATAATGATTACGCGCTGGGTGTATAAATTGGAAATACTTTTTCCAGTCGATATGCGAACGCGCGTTCGTGCTTCGCAGAGAATGCAAATAAACGAACAACCGGCGGCGGCGTCTGACATCATCATTTTCAACATTTTTCGTACTTGAAAATATCGTTCGATTTTTATCGAACGATCGAAGAGATGTTATTAAAACGGGGGGGGGGGGGTCCCCTGCGCTCTTGAAAATCCATCAACTCGAATGAACCAGTAACTATAGTATTTTTATAACCCCGAAGAAATGTAGTGTAGGTATCTATCTCTTCAATGAAATTCAAGAAATAGCGATTTGAATAAAGGGCGGGGGCGCACCAGCCTGTATATATAGCGAGCGAGAGAATAAGGAGCAAGAGGGGAGTATAGTAGAAAAGCGGGCGAAAGCGTCGGTGGGTAAGCGAATTCCATGCTCGGACCATAAACACTGTCGCGGTCTCGTCACATTTTTACCAGTCAGGCACGCTTGGAATGCGACGGATTTTTCCTAAACACAGATGGCGAGCAGGCGCAGCACCAGCCGCAACTTGAACGGAGCCGATCTGCTCGCGCGCGCGGCGCGACGGCCTCCTCGCGTTGCTTCCAAACAGACCGCAGCGCGGACACTCGTTCTTATCCCCCCCCTCTTATCCCTCGCGGTTCTATATATCTTACATACTTTCAACTTGAACTTTTATGTTGAAAATTGAATAAAAGTTGGCATGAGAAAAAATGGAGGTAATCTCGGTTCGTAAAGGGCCACGCACCCTATGGCTGACGAATCAGGGAGAATGCACTCTCAAGAGTCCTCCCGGGATCTATTTTTAGGCATGTACAGAGAGAGAGGCCGCCGCCGGTTACATGTACATTATACCGGTTACGCACATACGACTCCCGTTCCCCGCTCTCAAATGTTCGTGTACATGGAAAAGACGTAGTACATACGCATATGTAGAAAAACACGGACTGTAGGTGCCTTATACGCGGAATAAGTGAGAAAAAGTTGGCTTCACGGAGAAGATTCCTGCTTGCCTCTCGTGCAAATTCTACCAGAGAGCGAGAAAGAAAAGTAAGTGCCATGCATTCGGGCTCGACCAGGCCTGAAAGCCGGTCCATCCGCTTATGTCTTTTGCTCTTCTTCTTCTTTTTCCCTCTCCTCTTTCCCTGTCCCCATGCAGGCACCATCTGGCGGCCAGATCTATTATTAGTATTACTCCTCTCCCTCTCTACTTCTCCAAGATATTCTTCCTCACAAATTGCTTTAGGACACCTTATTTCCCCGTATTCGCAAGATTCGAGCTTAGCGAGAGCAAAAGAGATGGAGAAAAAGTGCCTGTCATGGACCGGGAATGAGAGGGAGGAGGAGGAGGAGGAGGAGGAGGAGGAGAAGGTAAGGGTCAAGGGTGGACGAGGAATGCGACTGCTGCGCTGCATTTCTCGATATCTCTTTTCAATCTTTCGTCAAAATCTATATAATACACCCATGCAGAGACTGAACCGAAACCTTTTTTTTCGCCCCCCGCGTAAGCTTCTTACGAATATAAATGAGGATTCACGAGTCATCATCGCGTGTATATTACAACATTTTAGAGCGACGCGCAACAGCGTCTATTGACGCTGAATTTTTAAATAATCGTGCGATATATTTCAACAAGTATTCAAGCCAAGCTTCGCAAGGATCAAATTAATTGTTCATTAAATATCGTTGCTGATTGGAATTTATTTGATAATTTCGTTTGAGGGGTTATTTCCATTTTTACCAAATAAATAAATAAATAAATAAACGAATAAATATAAATGTGTGCGAGCGGAGGTAGACATTTTTGAATAATATATTCTTATGCCCCGTGACTCGTTTTTTGTTTCAAGGATTTTCAAGAATTGCCTCATATACTGCCCGCTTCAGCTAAAAGCGCTTACGCATAACCATCTAATATTTAAAAATCGAAATGTTTACATGTTTGGTTGTTGATTCGTATTTGCGATGCGCTGCTGCCATACCGCGTTCATTGCATTTTCCATTGCGATAAAACTTTGTCAACTTATTGCTGCATGGCAATTGCGCCAAGATTATATAGGAATACATTTTGTAGCTATATCACCACGCGTGTATAGTATATATCAGTAACGCATAAACTTACTCTCTTCTGTAATAATTACCTGTTCTCTGTCTAAAACGGCAAAACATATTTTGATGAAATTTTGTACGAAGGTGTGTTTGGGTCGCGGAAATGTGTATTGTTCTTTCTCTGATTAATAACTATCATTATTTATTCGGTTGGGCAGCAAAGCACAGTTAGCAAAGTTACGCGCTTGGCTTATAAAACTGCATAATTATACGCTCAGAATTTTAAAAGACGATGCGTGCATGCCTACGAGATCGAAGCGGTTTTAACCCCCATTAATGTTTAACTCGATTGACGCGTCAACTATCGAGTTCATTTCACTATTTGTGCATGTTTTTTTGTATTTCGATGATTCTTGATCGAACCCACCGAAAATGTACATTTCTTATAATAAATTATACCGTTTCACCAACAGCCCTCTAAAAGTTGTCTCTTTTTATGCCAAATCCCATTATGAGGAAATGTCGAGTTGCAACGAAAAAAAAAAAAAACGATTGTAAATGCGAGATTGAAAATGAAAATGTTTCCAAAATTTGTGTCGCGCGCGCGCGATTATTATTTGTATACGCGCCGCGCGGGCATATAGGGGAACAAGGGCCCACTTGAGGAATTTAGCGAGTTACGTCGGTGAGCACAGCAGGGTCATTCCCTTATAAATTTATATCAAGTCCCAAAATCCATTCTACCTTATCGTTTCACGAATCTTGGAAAAAAAAAAAAGTCTTCGGGCAAAGTCTCTCTCTGACTCACTCAAGATGCGGTGAAAATCGATGCGATGCGATTTTTGTCAACAATCATCAAAATAAAATGGACTTTTCTGAGCAATTTGTACAACGATTCTCACCCTCTCTTAGTTTTAAACAGCTATAGGTTTCTCGAAAAAGAAAGAAAAAAAATAATTCTGGCTCACTGCCCCCCAAAAATCGTAATTTAGTGAGTGCGGCCCACTTTGCCCGCGCCCATATGTATGTAGGGGAAGGCCGGGCAAAGCGGAACACCTCCCCCCAAAAAAGTGAAAAATTTTTTTTTTCGACGGAAAGTTGAAAATCTTGATCATTCGTCTTAGGACATGTGTTAAAAACATAATATTCAATAAGACGTCCAATTTTTTCTAAAAATGAAAATTTTTTCGAAATTGAAAAATTTGCTCATTCAACTGCGAAAAAGCGTTGGAGAAGTAATATTCATTATAAAATTGTGCATTTCTAAAAGAAAAATGAAAATAATATTTTTTCTTGTTGAAAAAGTGGAAAATTCGATCATGCAGTTTTGAACATGCATTAATAACATTCAATAAAACGATACATTTTTGAACATGGAAAATGAAATATGTTTATTAATTAAAAAAACAAATGTTTAAGAAAAAGTGCCCATTTTACCATGGTCTTACAAAAATCGCAGATATAATAAAGATCGTCTTCGTCGACTCCGGCGCAATTGCAATCGGCCCAAGATTTGCATTCGGTATAAAATTGCATTCGATGATAAATTCGAAATTTTTTTTTCGTTGGAATTTTGAATTCGTAATTAATTTCGAATTCGAAAGTCGAAAATCCAAAATTTCGAATTCGAAAGTCTAAAATTTCGAATTCAAAAGTCGAAAATTTCGAATTCGAAATTCCAAAATTCGAATTAAAAATTCCAAACTCCCCGAAAGTTGAATTTTTTTTTCTATTTGACTGACAAAATTTCGAATTTATCATCGAATGCAATTTTATACCGAATGCAATTGCGCCGGAGCCGGAGATGATCTTTATTATATCTGGTATTTTTGTAAATAAGACCATGGTGAAATGGGCACTTTTCGTTAAACTTTTGTTTTTTTAAATTAAGGAAGTAACGCAGGAAATAGTATTAATGGACAGAAAGATATGAAACTTTGAAGAACGTTAGATTATTATGTAAAAGTCACTCGTACAAATTTTTGTGGTCCGAGGTGGACTGTAACGCGAAATATCTGTATTTTTTTTTATGCCTCGACAAGCTACGACAACATGGCCTCTTATGAGAACTCACGGAGTGACTGTACATTATCCCTCAAATCTCCGTTAGTGATGGATAGATTAGAACAAAATTTGAACAGTCGAGAGATGAAATATTTTCAATCATTTATCCGGCTTAAAATTTGTCAAAGGTGACTTATGACAGGAGTAATAAATAAAATAAAACGTAACACTAGCTGTTTTTCAGACCGTCGCTAGAGATGTTGCAACGTCGCATATTCGTGGTTATGTGCGCGTAATTTGAAATTTCGGTGTATGTGGAGGCTGGCAAACAGATTGGAAAGCTGTTGTTTTGCTAAGAGGATATGAATCAGATTGAGTATCAATACAATAAATAAACAAATTCAGAAGGTATAAATACTGTATTATTATTTCCATACATATTCTCTTATATATATGAAATTTTTTTGTATTGGAATAATATTTGGCATGTGGACGCAGTCTCAATTGTTTGTCAAATATTTGAGATATAGATAAACTGAAAAATCTTTTGCATATTAACTGATGGGCAATCGTTTCTACATCGAAAATCTGACAACCTCCCTCTTTCAAATTGATAAATATATTCATACACTGGCGATACAGCTTCCTTTTTTTGAGGTTAGGCTGTCTTTGTAAGTTTTTTGACGCTCGTTACAACTGATCAGCTGTCGATGCTATATGCACTGTTTTGAACACACATACACGCGCCCACATGTCAACGAAAAGCGACGTTGCCAGATGAACTACTACTCAGGTCAAACGATGATCTGATGGTTTTATGACTAGTTAGGTAGCTGAGTTACTTCCTCAATAAACATATTTTATTTCCCATGTTCAAAAAATGTATTATTTTATTGAATAGTATGTTATTAACGCATGTTTAAAATTGCATGACTGAATTTTTCATTTTTTCAACAAGAAAAAACATTATTTTCATTTTCCTGTTAGAAATATACAATTTTATAACGAATATCACTTCTACAACGCTTATTCGCAGTTAAATGAGCAAATTTTTCAATTTCGAAAAAATTTTCATTTTTTGAAAAAATTGGTCGTCGTATTGATTATTATGTTTTCAATGGATGTCCTAAGAAGAATCATCAAGATTTTCAACTTTCCGTCGAAAAAAAAAATTTTCACTTTTTTGGGGGGGTGTTCCGCTTTGCCCGGCCCTCCCCTATATATGTGCGGTAGAAGCGCGCGTGTGTACTTTGCTAAGCGAGAGACGATGATTCGCCGAATGTAGCAATCATCGTGCTTCCAGGAAGTGAGATCACGTTTCCACGAATGCAAATGTCAGGATAATCCTATATACCTGCGATCCTGCTCCGGGGGGTAATATGACGCAACGCGTTCGAGAGTCTTATCGCGGAGAGAAGAATTTTAAAAAAGATTGTATATAATAATGCATGTGGAATATGTAACGACGTTAAGACTCCTCGCATCCTCTTTCGGTAAATATTTTTTTCAGACCACACTGCGTGCATCTACCAAATACTTTTTCTTCAATTTTTTCTCATACTTGATGATGTTTTAGTTTTAGTTTTCATAAATAATATTTTTATTTGAAAATTTTTCCCCTCTTTCGCTCCGTTATCACTAATAATATTTGTATATTGAAAGAGTTAACGAAAAATGTATTCAATAACTTGTTTTTCTCCCATTTGCGTTGAAATTTCCGCTCTCATTTAATCATTAAAAGACGCTTGAAACTCGCGAATTTGCTAAGCGTTTCCGCAACCGGCGAGATCATTATAATATACAATAGAGTTAAATCAAACTTTTGCGTAAATAATTGAAAAGTATTCGAGAGCCTGCATGTGAACTGCTGCTTGGATTCAAAATGAATGTCTGAGTATTGAATGGCGGGAATCTCGGGGTGAATAGAGCCGCACGATGAAAAGGAAAAATTTTGCGGTTCGCCTATACCGTTAAAAAACAAATAACAAGTGCGGCGGCGGCGGCGGCGGCAAATGACTTCCGACCCGATTGAAAAACTCATTGACGACTGTCAAGCTCGCGCGGCTACGTTTTTGGAAAATAACTCGCAGCAACTCGCGCGTATCGTTACGATCGTGCGTGGAAAACGGCCCGTTGAATTCGATCAATGTCATACATCAGAGATTAATGGAAGCGGCGACGAATGAGGCGGATCTTCCTCGCTGAGACCTACCGAGGAATGTCGCGTGCCACGGGCTAACCCTCGTTCACCGACCTAACCGCGACGCATTTGACTTATTCTCTTTCATCCGGTGTGTAATATAATGGAAAGAATGCGCGGCGGCTGAGATGCCACCAACGTATCGCAAGATGCATTGCGACCAATTGCGCGAGACTCACCGCGTATTCGGTATTTATTTGACGACGGTACCAAGGTCAAAAACTTTTTAAATTCCCTCGTTTTATCAAATTTTTCTGGTCGATATATTAAGGTGGCGCGAAACTAATTCGAATGGTAAATTTTCAAGTATTACCAATATATATATATATGTATCCGTTGTGCGGAAGAAAAGTTGCATGCTAAGACGCAAACAGCTACCTCCCTCGAAAAAAAAAAATCAAAAGATGAAAGGTGCATCGAGCAAGGGCAAGGGCAAGAGCCGGAGAAAATATATATCTTAACGAAATGGTATATCGTCGAAAAAGAAAAATTAGGATCGGTTGGAAGGGTAACCGATTCCGGGGATCGATCGATCGGTCGGGTGAAAGTATATACGGTAAATACGGAGCAAAGGAATGCGGGGGGGCGGGCGCGCCGCATAAAGCAAAAGGATGAAAAAAAATCTCGCCGAATGTTGTTTAGTTTGTGAAAAAAATACTTTTTCGAGATGGGTGGAATAGAGATTTTTCGGGATTCGATAACTGGTGTACGAGAGAGTCGGATTTGCCTTGGAAAAGTATAAGATGCGAGTGTAGCCGAGCAGGTATACGAGCAAGAAGAAGAAGAAGAAATGTAAAAATGAGGCACACCGTTGGGGGCCGTAAAATGCTCCCTGCTCCCTCTTATTTCGCGGCGACAAGTCCGGTGAACGGCCGAGGATAGCTCTCGCGCGTCGCCGCCGCCGTCTCTTCTCTCCTCCGGTTCGTTGTATTATGTATCGTTCGTATCGAGCAAAACTCGAAAAGCCCCGGGGCTCGTGGCACTCGGAGCGACGGCCCTGGCGCTTGGAATGCGGGCGCGGCGAATCACGATAGAGTGTGCGCCCGCGCCCGCGACCGCGTCTATGTGCGCTCGTGTTAAAGCCTCGCGGCCTCGTGTACCGTCGAACACGCTGCTTCGCGGCGAGAGTGCGCGCGCACACACGTAAGAATGGCACGAAAAAAGGAAGAAAAGAAAGAAAAGAGCGCAACGGAGAGTACAGCGGCGGCGGCGGCGGCAGCAGCAGCAGCAGCAGCAGCAGCGAGTTACTATATACAGTACAAACATCCCAGCACCGGCACATTTGTGTGCGTCTATACAGGGTGTTCCATCGCATATCCGTTATGCTCTCTCTCTCTCTCTCTCTCTCTCTCTCAATGTTTTTCCTCGATCGTTCGTTCTCGATGCGCACAAATTTCTTTGTGCGCGTTAATGCGCGATATTTTTAATGATGAAACCGTGCGGATTCAAAGTTGATTTGATATTTCTTAAAAATTGACCGGCGGGGATTTGGTCTCGATGGAAGCTAGAAACGCGTGTCCAATCTCGTATCGCAAAACACAAAGTCAGTTGAGTTCCGGAGGAATAAGATCCGAAAAAAATTTTCGGTGGCCGACTCGACGCGAAGGCTAAATCATGCATCGCGCGCATTGTTCCTATCCGAGTTTCGCGTTCTCTTCCATCCGGGAAACGCGCGCGACGCCTTTCGCCAGCAGCGAAGACGATACGCGAGACGCGCGCAAGCAACTCGAGTCCTTAGAATCATCCCGAAATAGCGTTAATAAAACACGTTTGAGCGTTTTCATTACGGCCTCATTACTTCCCCCCCGTTATATTCCCTAAATACGGTCATTGCCGATCAACGCCCCGCGCTATTACGCCCGGTATAGTGAGAATAAATGTTAACCGATCGACCGAGTATACGCTATTATTGCAATAACGGTGTCCGAAAATTGAATCATTCGTACGGACAAGGTGCGCGGCGGCGGCGGCGGCGGCAACATCGCACGCGAGATGATTAGACTTTTTTATTAGATTTCTTTTTTTTTCTTTCTTTTTGCCCCCAAGAGACTGCATGAACGATTAGGCACGCGAGGAGCGAACAGCTGACAGCGGTGTCGCTAACCTCGAAAACAAACACGGCATTCGATACGTAGAGGGCCATCGCCGCCGAATCTATCGAAATGTTTTCAATATGAAAAATTCGTAAAATAAATATTGAATCGGCATTTGAAAAAATGCCGTTATCAGTACGCGTACGTCAAGAAAATAATATTCCGAAATTCCCGAGGCAACATTTTTCCCACCGGCCACCTTTTTTTTTTCAACGAAATTTATTTTGCGTTGTACAAGTTGGCTCGTACACCCTGCTCCTCGACAATCGAATTTTCCTTAAAGATAACGAAACCCATTGAAGAAAGACGCGATGAAAATGCATGCACTCTGCTTCTAACGGTATCCGCATAAACGCTGTTATGCGCGCGCGCTCTAACGACGATACCGACGGATCGAAGACGTACGTACACGAGGCGAGAACCGTAAAACATATGAAATTATTTAAAACAAAAAAAAATCAAGCCCGTTCAGTCGTGATCGCCGCTCGACCGAGCGGAAATCGAAAAGTCGATTTCCGCTCCTTCCGCGATTGTTCGAGCATCGAAAAAAGTGTGAAATAACTCTCAATATGAAGAGAATTAAAAGAAAGAAAACTACCGCGTAAAAGGAAAAGCCAGCGCGAGCCCTGCCGCACTCTTATATACGCGAATATGCCGGTTTTATGACGTCACAGGATTTTCAAACGGCGGCTCTCACGAAAAAACTATATTTCATTCAAAAATATGAAAATTGGTGAAGATTTTTTTTCGATTTTTCCCTTTTATGTAACCGGCGCGTGATACGCTCTCTTTTTTTTTCTCACTCTTCTCATTTTCCTCCGACAAATCCTTTCTCGCGATTCGTCGAATTATATAAGCGACGCTCGTACCAAACAAATAATATCATTTGATCCATAAATTTTTCTCTTCGCTACCGAATATTATTCCGCATTGAAAATATAAAAAACTGCTGCTCGGTCTCGTGCGAGAGAATTAAAAAGTTAAGTAGTAACGCGTGTTACGTAAGGCGTGAAAATATAAAAAATGCGCGGCGACTCACCGGTCACGCGGATCGATCCAGGTTGTTTTTCGGGTATTGTGATCGATGAAGTAAACCTTCCCGTCAAAGTCCTGGGCGACGTCCCACCCTTCCGGAAGCGGTATCTCCCCATTCCGTCTCCTTGGCATATTTCACTGCGCTCTAACATCATCCGAGATCAATCACCGTTCGGTAGAAAAACAAAAACAAAAGCAGAAAACATAGCCATTTTATTGCGGCAATTCCTTTTCGAGTATCGGGATTCCCGATCGTCGGGGAAAAGAGGGGGGGGGGGAGAGAGATAGGATCATGACTCGATTCGCGCGAGATTAATAAACATAATCGCGCGACCAAAGTTTTTAGCGCGATTGATATTCCAGCCCAACAAAAATGACGCAATTTGAGGAATTCATAACGTAAATATTCATAACGGAGAGAGAGAGAGAGAGAGAGAGAGAGGAGAAAAAATAATGATTGGAGCATATTTCGCGTATGCTCTGCATCTACAACAAAAATATGCGCGCAACAATGAAAATCAGCTGAAATATAATTTTTGTGTTTCCATGTGAATAGCGCAGGTTGAAAACGACTCTGACGAATATATTCTCAATCGTATATAAGAGTCAAATAATAAAAATACATATTTCCAGCAGTGTCACCCGGAGAAAGTGTGGTGAAGAAAAAAAAAAAAAAATTGTTGCTCTCGGCCGATTATAAATTGAGCAATGAGAAAAAAAAGTTTCAACAAAGTTTTAAAGATAAACGCTAGCGAGGATGAGAGATGAGAGAAGAGAGAAGGGTGAAAGCGGGAGGAGATGGATACTCTACGCTACTCGCGGAGCGGAGCAAACTCTCCGCCATCATGAATACCTCATTATCATGAGCGGAGTGACGTCAGTGTCCCCGCCTTCGGATTCCTCTAGAGCGGAATTCCACCGTTAACCATTGCCGGGGACGTAGACAGAGAAAGAACGTAAAAACACACGCTCGCGGAGTACACGACGACGAAGGCGGCTCCTCGAGCAACGAGCAACGAGCAACGAGCAACGAGGAGAGAAGGAACAAAACACTATATATGTATCGTCGAAACTCTTAGATTTTCTCTCGTCCAACACTCATCGGAGCAACTCGGCAAATATAAATCTTGTGACGTAATTCAACATCGAAAGGGACAATTTGAGAAAATAAAAGAAATGAAAAACAACAACAACTATTTAAAGCATATATTCGCGAACGACACTCGTTTCTCGATGCACTCGGTGGTGGTGGTGGTGGTGGTGGTGGTCTCGATGAATCCTTCCAACACTCCGCAGCAGCACACACACACGCGCACACCTTCGTTGTTAGATTTTTTTCAATGACCGCACTACTCCGATATCGCGTTGCGCGTAATCCCCCACCCCCACCCCCCTCCCTCCCCCCCGTACGTATTTGGTATTATCAATGAATACGCATTTCCGCTTATCTATCCTCGTATACGAAAAGATCTCGTATTTCTCGATCGTTTGCTCGGCCTTAATTTTTCGCTGTTGAAGAAAAAAAAAAATGAAAAAGAACATTTATTCAAATGATTCCTCTCTCTGGAATGCGACGTCGTGTCGTCTCGCGTTTCTCATCATCGCATGTTTTCTTCGACTCGACAGCGCGCGCGCCCCTTCTATTCTCTCTTTCTCTCTTCTCTCGGACTCGGAATATTTTTTTAGCTCCGCACGCCCTCGTACGTGTGGTATGCGTGTGCGGCGGCGAGCCTTCCCGAATGTGTGCGTGCAGGAGATAGGATCGCGGTCAAGAATCTTGAGGTATGCTCGATTCGGCGCGCAACATCTGTAGCGCACTCCTCGTCTTTATTCACCAGACATAAAAAACACGTTGCTGCTGCTGCTGCTGCTGCTGCTGCTGCTGCTGCTGCTGCTGCTGCTGCTGCTGCTTTTCTCAAGGTATAATATCGCGATGAAAAAAATTACGCGCTTGATTTTTCGTGACTTTCGAACGTATTCGACGGCATCTTGAATAGAAAAAAATAAAATCACAACGCCGCGGTCAGTCGTTCCAACCAAGTATATTACGATATTCGAGCTTTCAAATACGAGAAGCACATTTTTTATTATACTCGCTCGCTCTCGCGTATGCACTTGTTTCCGCAATGACGCTCGGATCCTCTCTACGAGGGGTAAAATAAAAATAAAAAAATAAAAAAACAAAATAAAAACGGGCTTGTTTCTTATACGAGTCGTCGTTTTATCGACCAACACCAATTTTCATCAATTTTATTTGCACTGATATTCCTCGTAACGTCGCGCGATTCGTATTCGAATAGATCCCGGTAGCTTCTTAATTTTCCCGTTTACGCGTCAACTCGTATGTAAAACAAGATGGTGTTGTGCTCTATATTATAGAAAAACTCTTTCATCACCGAGGTACCGCGCACGCACCATATTCCCAATTTCTCGATGCGCGATCACTACAATATTTTTTTCTACATTTATCAATCAACAATTTTGTCATTTATCTTGCCCAAGAAAAGACTCGTGCGCGTCCCAGGCCGCCAGTTACCATCGGCCACCCGTACGATACTGTCAAGTCAACTACCAGTCGGCAGCATGCCTCGGCGCGCGCACTCCTCTTTCGCGCGCTCTCTCTCTCTCGCTCTTATACACGTATACGCTGCTATTCCCCTCTCTCGCTATCGTTCACCGTTGATTGTTTTTTTTTTTTTTTTCTTTTCTTTTCTTTTTCAATGTAATAATCCACGCTGCGCACGAGCATAGACGAGATTTAATTAACGCGAATTGCTCTCGTCGTGTCTCCAATATTTCGAGATGATTTTGCGAATCATAAAAGAGACGGATGGAGAAAAGAAAAAGAGAGGGAGAGAGACGGCGGAGAAGGGAAACAAAAATATTTGCAATTTCTTGGCATTCATAAATTTGTGTTTTTTTTTTTGTTTTTTTTTTTTTTTTTTTTCTTCATTGCGACAGGTTAAAAGTACACACGCGGCTTTTACGAGCATAACAAAAGTTCGGTCTCGACGCGAACATGTTGGATGATCGAATAACATGGCTGGCCGCCCAAACGTTCATACCGCGTGTAGAGTGCGCTTTACCCATCTTTTACTTCCTCCCTTTCTCTCCCTCGTATCACCCTATCTCTCATATATCCCTCTCGCTCTTTCTCCCCTCCTCCCGCTACTTACCGAATAGTCGTCTCTCGCTACGACTCCATCTTCGTCCATTATTTGCCTTCTTCCTCGCATTCGCGCGAACCACTAACCACCGCACGCCTCTCTCTCTCTATTTTTCTCCCCCCCCCCCCCCCTCTACTCGACGACGTCGCGACGCTTTGCTCTCGTGTCTCTGACCGCTGTGCACGAACAGCACGAACGGCGCCGGGTACACGCGAATGAGGCTGCTCTCCCGAGCCACAGCGCGGCGGCGGTGCCCTTTCCCCCGCTGTTTCAAATATTTTACGCTACGATTCTCAGCGGCGCCACCGTACGCGCTTTATCCTCTGTCCTTTACTCTACTCTCGCCGAGAGAGAAATATACGCAGGTGCGCCAGGGCCGTGCCACACCGATCGACCAGCAGTCACGGCTTTAAATTCATCTCTACTACTATCATATGACTTTTCTCCCTACATTTTTCTTTTAGCACTAATTATTTCATTTTTTCATAAAAATTAACCTGCTTATTTTTGTTCGGTTAAACTCTAAAATCAAAATCTCATTTTTTTTTTCTCTTCCAAATTTTATGACCATAACGTTTGCGTATATACAACACACAGAACAAAAACATGAGAAATAAAATATCTATATATAAACAGATCGATGGGGATGGAAACCTGAGATATTTAGGCATATCCAACGATTGTATAGCGTTTTTATTTATGTATCGTCAAAAAGCGATCATTTTGTGTGTACCGCCGCGTGTATATGGTATACGCGCTAACGCCATGTCGTCGTTGAGCTGCAATGCTGTGGACATTCGCCGCACTATTTTATATTCACACATACCGACGGTCAGGGTCATTTAATTAGTAGTTATAGTAACACACAGGCTGCTGCTGCTGCTGCTGCTCTACCAAGATATTTGCCAATTTATTGCCAACCTAACCAGCAACCGCGCGCGGCAACAACACCTCCTCTCTCGCTACTCGCTACGCATCATCCGGCGCCATACCCGTTGCTGGTTGCTGTCGCTCTGCGCGCGCTCGCTCCTGCTTCCTGCTGTACGCTGTACGCGCGCGCGCGCGCGCGCGCGACCTTCCAAACCAATTATTACACGTTATTAATCCACAGGAAAGTTAACGCCGCGATACGAAATGGAGCGGTACTATATACATTCATCGCTATACTACGCTACGAGTAATCGCGCGAATAAAGAGCTATACCTATATTTCGATTATATGCATGTACTTCCTTACCATTTTATTCAAAGTTTAATGCACCGGACTATTATAAAATAAATGAATCGTCGTCGCGGCGTTGCATTTACATTGCCGCGCGGTTTACGCGCGACATTGCGACACCTGCTATAAAGAAATTTTGATAACAATAGATTTTTTACAGACGTTTAACCGCCGCGAGGAATGCGAAATTTCATGTCTTTTCGCGGTTGAAAAATCTCGATGAAATTATCGACAATAATCACGACAGAGTGTGCGGATGCATCGAGTTATCATCGATACATCGCGATAGAAAAAAACAAAAGGCATTCTTGAATTAATTGAATGAATGAGTTAAAACTTGCATGTATTCGTGCATGTATTTATCGAAATTTAACAATTTCATATGTCTAGCGCGAAGCAACCGATATGAACCAAAATTAAATAATTAATCAACGAAATGGAATAATTGATTTTGTCCTCCGCGATTACTGTTTCAAGGAGAAATAAATAGCAACGAAAAAAGCTATTCAAGACCACGGCGTATCGCGCGTGAGGTAAATTTTCATGACCCCGCCTATTGTCACAGAATTTGCTCTCCTCCTCCACATTAATTTATTTTATTAATTCGGACGCGCCAGTCGCCGCCCGCCCGCCCTCCTGCTAAGCGACACACCGCGGAAAAACGAGATTCGAAGGAACGATAATAACCGCGGGGGCTAGCTTGGTCACTCGCTCCAGCGGAATGGATCGCGCAACAGTTTGCATCGCGATACAAAATAATATTTTTTATGAAATATAGGTTTGCGCGCGATTCTGTATATAATTGTTATTGTAACAATTCCACTTCTGCGAAGAGCTATCGCAACAGCAACAAAAATACGGCGCGCACGCGCGCGCGATATATAACGAGAAAATTTATTAGCCTCATCGACGCAATTGTTGAACGGACAGCGATTTATTATTAATTCGTCTAATGAAGAAATGACCGAAATCCAGCAATTGACACTGCGTAAGATTTGCTTAAAAAATTCAACAAGCATTATCGCGGTTTGAATTCTACTTGAATAAAAATAATATTATTCACATATATTCTGAGAACTACACAGAAATCCGCGAAAGAAATTGAGGCAGAGGCTCCCCGCGCGAGCAACGAGCAACTGCAATGGACCCTGTATTGTTTTCGTATACTATATATACGAGATTCTGCACTTGCCCGCGCGTTAATTAATTCCGACGAACCAGTTGAGATCCTGATGCCCTCTATCGCGAATGAAATATAACAAAATAAATATCAAGTCAAAAAATAAGGCTTATCCAATAATATCCATTTTCGATCGCAATTTTCATCCTATATAAATATTATTAAAACTGATGATAAGGAAGAGGAAATAAAGAAATCCGTATAAGCAGGAATCATTTAATTATTAAGTTGTCATCGCGTCCAAATGTTGTTTTATAAGGAAAAACACGCTGAAAGATGAAACAATCATATAGGCAATAACTTTTACTTTACCAATTCAGCTTCCTTAAATTTTGTTTTTCGAACAAATGATGCTCCACTTAATGTTTTTAATATAATAACATACACCACTAAACGACCACCAAGCGGTTTGCAAAAAAAAGTCTAAATAGTCATTATGGGAGACTTCATGGCCAATAAGTCTCTGCTGCTGATGAGCAGAGGATACTTTTTGAAATAAATTTTTTGAAAAAATATGATAAACCACCCGAACGATTCAAATGCAATACCGTACACCAGCACGCACGACCCTCATCAAAAGATGTTTATAAAAATTTTAATTAATACGATACATGTGGGGGGGAGACTAAATCGATCAGTGGAGAGATTTTGAGGAGTCCGTGGTACAACAACGGCGCTTTTTTCCAACGGTCAACTCGAGAAACGAAAATTTATTCTATGGAATTCGACTGAGCTGCTGCTGCTGCTGCCGCCGCCGGTTCTTTTCCTATTTGAATAAGCAGTCGATACTACAGGTTCAATTAAAATACATATAGTTATGTGTTTTTATTATCCTTTGGTACTATAGTACGTCCTAATATTAAGTCCGTAGATGATTGAACGAACCTGCAATGTCGCGGCTACTTTCAGCAAGAACGAAAATATCTGCGGGTAACCGAGCTGTTCGCCGCCGCCGCCGCCGCGCACATAACAACAAACCTCCCTCCTTCTGGCACTGTGGCAATGACAAGCTCCCGCATCAGCTGCTTCTACTCCTTCTCGTAGGCCCTCGAACCACGTGACCTATTTACATGTGTTTTTAACATACGTGTGAGCGTATGACGTTCAGAAATGTCGCGTGGACAAAATCTCCCGTGACAATAAAAAAATATTGTTGATAAATTAGCAAATTGCGAAAGAAACGTTCCAAGACCGGGGTAGCAGGTCACTTTGCCGTTTCCCGAAGCAGCGAATCAAACGGTCGACTTGGTTAGTCCAGTTGGTGAAAAAATAATTGTGCGTTGAGCTAGCTGTTTTATTCTGGTGCGAGAGATTGGATAAAAATAAGATTAAAAAATTGTTCGACCACGAGAAGATGGCAACTTCGGACAGCGACGATTTCGAGAGCGCCGACGAGGAACTCGTAGCTGACGATATAACGATGAGAAAATCGAGCAATCAACGACAATGGCAAAATGCTACATCCACGATCGGCTCAGACTCGGACGACGACAACGAGTGCATGCCCGCCGCTACTACGAAAAACTTGACGACACGGAGTTCGGGAAATTGCAGCGTTCAGAGTTCCAGCCAGAATCGCAGATCGCGCTCCAATCTTGCTGGTAAACATCCATCCGTTCCGCTGGAACCTTCCGTTACAGATTTTACTGCTGCTGCTGCTGCTGCTGAAAAAATTTCTCAAGTTATTGCGGAAAAACCTATGAGGAATCAAGTACTCACGAAAAACGAATTAATCTATTCTAGCAAAGAAAAAAATGAACGAACCACAAAAAACTCGTTTGCGTCGCAGCAAAAAAACTCTGAAACTTGTCTTTGTAAGCAAAGTGAAAATAAGATGAATGAGGAATTAACGGAAAAGGAATCTGTTCCCTCGGGAGATGCTAGAAATGAAGAAACAATAGAAAATTTGTGCGTGTCCCGGCAAAAATCAAAAACTTGTGTCCAAACGGAAAGTAACGATCAAACGGTTGAGAAATCTATCAAAATCGAGTCACGTGGCTCGAAAGAATTAGAATTAAAAGCGGAAGCAACAAAGAAACTGCTCGATGGATTCTCCGGAGGGAGTAAGAGAGAAAAGGGGGTGCGTCAAAAGAAATCGAAAGACGCGGCGCCGGTCGTTCTCGGATCAAAAAAATTGGCAAGTAAAATAGTCGCCGGGCCAAAATCACCGTCCTCGGATTCTTTGGCGCGCGAGGAAATTCAGAAAAAAGTCCTCGCTATAGAGGAATGTTGGGAATTTGACGAAGAAGAGACCGCCAAGATTCTCAAAGGCCTTAACAAAGTTGACAAAGTCAAAATGCCGGAAGAACTGAGATCGGAGAAAAAGTTCAAAGAGATTTTCAAATCCGACGGATGGGAGGGCTTGGACGACGAAACTATACTGTCCGAGCTCGAAGACAATAGTAAAACCAGATCCGCTTCGGCAAAGATGACGGAACCAGAAAATTCAGGTTGGGGCGGCTGGGGAAGCTGGGGAGTTGCTTCTCTCATAAATTCCGCCACCGCCGGAGTCTCTACCTTGACCAGCCGCGTCACTCACGGTCTGACTCTTCTCGACGAAGCCATGGGTGCCCCGACTCCCGAGGATCTTGCTAAAAATAATGCAACCAACGAGAATGAAATAACCGGTAAAAGCTCCTTTTGCTCCGTCGACGTGATCCTTGCTTATTCTTGTTTTATCCCCTCATTTTATAAAAATGATTTTTTATGCGCCGTCCGCCATCCGACTATGCGAATTATCCTGACGTAATAATCGATGCTGAAAAATTTTGACTTTTCTCAACCTAACCATTTTCTTATCTTGTTTTCTCAGAAATTGGCCAATTGGCTCCCTGTCCCAGCAACGAGGAAATTCAGCCGCCACAAGTTTCTTTCGGATTCAACGACCTCTTGTCGGGAGTATCGTCCATCACTAAACTGGTTGAGACAACAAGCAGTAAAGTAATAAGCGGTGGTTTAGAAACGCTCGAAACAATAGGCAAAAAGACAATGGAAGTTTTGCAAGAGGGTGATCCAGGGTTGAAGAAAAAACGTGCATTTTTCTTGAACGAGAGTGACAAGCCAATATTATCGCAAATGTTGCGAGAAGCTAAGGAAAATGCTGAAGCCGAAGAGAAATCTCTCGAGGAGAAGCAACTGTCGAGAAAAGTTCATTTCGAAAGTCTCTTTGACGATTTTCAGGGGCTCGTACATTTGGAAGCATTGGAAATGTTGTCGAAACAGTGCAACATGAAAATACAACAGAGGCTCGTTACTCTCGACGGGGAGGACGAGCTGCTCGCATCTATTCAAGAAACCCTCCAAGAGGTCAAAGAACTTTGTGACCTCGGCGACGAAGAGGAAGAGGAAGAAAATGAGAGGAGCGAAGACGACTTGGAACAAAGACTCGAGGCGGCATGCAAAGATCTTGGAGTTTCCATTACTTATGACAAACTCGATGACGTAAGATTCTTAGAATACCATCTTTTCGACCGGCGCCGTTTATGAGCCGACGCTTCCTCTTTAAATACTTTTATCAATTTCTCGTTGTTATTTAATTATTCATTTCAACAGATCTGGAAAGAGACGAGAACATACCTGGCGGACGTGTCGTCAGAGGAGGACTCGATCGCTATCAATCGCCAAGTTTTTCAAACAGCGATATCGACCTTGGCACGTTTTACCGCTTTTACCGTCGAGAGATTCCACAAAACCGCTGAACTATTGTTGATCAAGGAACGTCGGAGCACCGTTAACGAGGCCGATGCTCTTGTACATCTCACGCGAATTTTGTCCGGACAAATTGGCGTTGCCGCTAATGTGTTCTCCAATTGGCTGAACGAACGCATTAAAAAACATCAACAGCCTGCTGACAGCGGAATAGACATTACGACTATTTTTCTCGAGGTAAGAAAAAATAAACGATACATCATTTCTTGTATATAAATTGATAATGCGTTGACCATCTCATTCGTTTTAATTCTCATTCGACAGGCCGCCAACGCAAGTTCTTACATCCAAGACGCATTCAGACTGTTGATACCGATATTGCAAGTCGGGGCGATCTAAATAAGTCGCCCCTTATCATCATTCTAACCAACAATTGTCTAGCCATTTTTTCTAAAAAATTTTATACCGAACATGAACGTCTGTGTATTAATTCAACTCCCAGTATTCGATATGCAACAACGTTATAATTATACGATATTTTTTGTTGATAATTGAATAATAAATGAAAAACGATTGATCCTTTAATTATTAACGATTACAAAAAAGATATTTATTTCACAATTACACATAATCATGATTCGTACTGTTAAATTATAGCTGATCCGGCGACCGAGAACGGTGAATGTCGTTTCGTACGTAGATTGAATCTTCATATTATCACGATACGCGGCGTGATGAGAGAATTTGTACTATTTTTCAAATTTCTCTTCATTATTCTTCTTCTCCGCTTCGATGCGAGATATTCGGTATATTTTTTTCAATTAAGGCCTCGGTTCATTCCGCGCACGTCTTTTGTGCGCTTTTTTATCATGACACCATTCGTTAGCGTCGTTGGATTTCAACGAAATTTATTTATTTTATTTTTTTTCCCAACTTTGCCCGATAAATTGACAAATTCGTTGTGATTTTTCGGAGATAAAATTAATGAAAAACAAACAATAAACAAAAAGTGTGTGGGGGGGGGGGGGGGGTAAGAAGCGAGAGTAGAACAAATTTGTTTGGTTTCCAACGATGCAAATTCGAATGGTATTTTTGTTTTTTTTTTTTCCCTCCACGAAAAAGAACCTCTCGCGTGGAAACTGTGAGGTATCTAACAGGGCGTTCGCCTGTGTCAGTGTTTTCCTCTTTTGTTACCAATCGGTGGCTTTTGGAGCTGAAAACTAGAGTTGGAATCACCGCTCGTCAGTGGAGTCGTCAGATTCATTGGGGGATTGAAATTCAGACCCGTCGTTGGAGGTTTTAAGGAAGCCCCAATTGTAGTAATGTTGCTCGCTGATGGAATTGGTGTTGTATTTCCCAATGCTGGAAGAAAGCAAAATTGAGACACGCATGTAGTACCAAACTGAATCTTGTCTTTCTCATCGTTTTATTTTCTATACTCTTTTCCCCCCGCACTAATATAGGGTGATTTAAGCGAGAGCGCTACGAACCAAGAAATACGTGCTTTTATTCGTGTGACACGTCTCGTTTATCACACTTGGATCGTATTGACAATGAAAAAGAAAGAAAGAAAGAAAAAAAAAAAAAAAAAACAATGGAAAGGAAAATAGTGAATAGTTAATGTCGTGGTGAACCGACAACGATGGACGCGCGCGCGTTCGGTGCCTCGGCATCGTTTAACCATGCCCCGGCTCGCGCGCATCGATCGTCTCGCGGGAGGCACTTTTTCTCTCTTTATTCCCAGGGATTTCATCGGGAACCGACTGAAACCGGAGTAAAGATTTAGTCACCGGTATCGGCTAGATTTTTCACAATTTTCCTTGGCCCTGCCCGTGCAAGTGCGATGCGGCGGGGTAGTGCAATGGGAAAGAGTGACAGGAGCGGGAACGAGTTAGTAAAATAGGAGAATAAGTGATGCGATATGGTCTTGTGAAAACCCGTAAGGCGCTAGTCGCAAGAACATTGAAACGAAAAAAAAAAAAAAAAAAAATACAAGTTTCGTGCTCGAGTAATTGAGCAATGCGTTGTAAACTATCCTTGTTCAAGAATTCATTTTACTACGAAATTTTGAAAACGAAATACTTATACACGTATACATACATAGATATTTCATCTAGTTTGTGCTTTTTCGAACAAAGATACTTTTCTATAGCACAAAAGTTTTATACGAAGCATTAGAGATTAAACGGCGGCAATGAATGGCTGCTGGTACTCAAAGTGAAACTAAACTCGTTTCATTCGTGCGCATCGTGAATAAACCATTTTCATTTAATTAATTTTAATTCATCCGTGCGATGACAACTGACTGATTTAAAAAGGTTGAAGAACGATCGCATATCCTTCGAGCATTCGTCCGCAAAAAATATGAATGAAAATGAAGCGCTTGATGGTTATGGTATGAGCGTTGAAAAAGAAAAAACTAAAGGCGGTATGCGGGGTCAAGTTGTTGGCAGTTAATGCGGAAACACGAATGAAAAATTTGGCAATGCGTAATTTTTTTTTTTTTTTTTTTTTTTTCCCTCCCGGAATAATGAGATTTCGGTGAATGAAAAATTGCTAATCGTATTAGTCACACACGGGTTCTCATCGAGAGTTCGATAGCCTCGGAGGAACAATGAAAATGAGTTACAATTTCCCGCAAGCCCTTAAATATTTTTCAACGGCTGGACGACACATAACAAAATAGAGTGATAATAATTTTGTTGTTATTTGTTTTTCAATACCTCTACAATACTGCGATTACTTTTCTCCTGGAAAATCAAATAAAAAACAAGTCAGATTTAGTGATCGAGGATAATTGAAAAAAGATTATTCAAAGGGACAAAAGATAATCGCATAATTCCGGACAGAGAACAAACGTAATCGAATCGTTGCGGTACATTAGCCGAAAGAATCGTCCGAATAACTGTTATTTCAGATCGAACACTCATATTGTTCGGCTTTTTTTTTTTTTCAATTGCATCCGATTGCTCATTCAAAATATGATTGTTTTATTTATTATATAACATAAATTAATTTCGAACGATTCTGGTATATGCTCGCCGTTATATCAAATGCTAATTGAAAACAGAATAAATAACACAAACACAACAGACAAAGCTAGTTTGTTCTGTGTGTGGATGTGTGCGTGTGCGTGTGTGTGTGTGTGTGAGCGCGTGTTTGCGTGCGTGGACGGCTAATAATCCGTACTCCAATCGAATGTAATGTACGACTTATTACGCTCTACTACTTAAGTTCAGTGTTCTCTACCTCAAGTTAAATCCACGCAAGACCTGAGCGTAGGACACTTTTATGGAACAAGCATACTGACACAATGACGATACGCGTAAATAGAATTCCGAAAATATTTTGTTGATCAACATGTGTCGACGAGTGACTCTGTTCATTCTTTCCACTCGTCGTTGTAAGATATTCAATTGAAAAATTAATTTTATTGATTTAGAGAATAGAGGAAAAGAGAATACCATCCGTGTTTTTACCTAATGGATTGGGTGTACCGTAACTCGGTGGTCGCCCCGTGTTCATCGCGGACGAAGAGAGAAAACTTTTGTTACCTGACGAAAAAAAAAAAAAAATGATTCGAGATTTCAAGAAAATGTCTTCATCAAATTGCGTATCCGTAATTTTGAATATTCTCATACTAAGAAAACACGTGGAGCAGTGAAGAAAAAAAAAAGAAAAAAAAACGGAAAAAAAAAAAGGTTTTTCGTCTAAAATTACCTGGTCCAAAGGGAGTTGGTCCGCTTGTGATCCTACCAACGCTCATTCGCGAATTCTTCTCGTTATATTTACTTATTTCCTCGAAAACGTTGCTACTGTCTTTGAGAACATATTTTCGGAAATTCAAATATTGTTCCTTTTGTTGTTGCACTTTAGCATGGACCCCTTGTAATCTTCCAGCTACGGCGATCAGCGATTCATGAATTTTGCTCATAGCCGCCGTTAATTCTGCAATCGATTGGAAATTTGTTCATCAACTATAATTCTCCTTCCGTTCAAGTAATTCATTATTATTCCTATTCTCACTTCTCGTGTTTCAATTCTATCGAATCGGAAAACATGGAATGACAAAATGTGACGGCAGGGAAGAATTTTCGAGAAAAAAATGTTTTTTATACCTTGCGGCGTCAGAGCTCTGGGGGCCATCATCGTTTGTATGTGTTTTTCCGTTGCTTCGATCTGCGATCTAAAAACCATTATTTCTTGCTCGAAAGATTCAGCGAGTTCCATGAAAAATTGTAACGGAGCATTGTTCTCGTACTGAAGTCCCGCCGGCGTGTCGTGAGTTCTTTGAGCTATTTCGGCATTTTGGAGGGCTTTTGCGGTGTCCTGCTTCAATTTATCAGCAAGAGAACGATCGCGTTGAACAGATCCAGCGAGAGAGGTCAGCATTTCCATGAGCGACGCGGTGTCCTCTGCGCAACGATTCAAAGGTCTGGAGGAACCTCTCGCTATATCGGAACTGAAGCTTTTTTGCGTTTTTACGAATTCCCTAAAAATCGTTATTCCGATTTATTCGAATCAATTCATTCGACCTATTCGATAGATTCGATCAACTTTTCATCGAGATAGGTCATCGTGTCTATTGCATTTTGCATAATTTATAAGTAATTACTTGAAACCGTCTATCGTTTGGGTGAGTTCATTCGGAATGAGATTTTCTTTCGCCACCGTAGGACTGTTGCTTCCATGAGAAAGGCCCTTGCTACTAACGGAAACGTCCAAACCGCCGAGGCCTTTGTTCGTATTGGCGATGCTCACCGGGGCGCCGCTCGATATTGGTTTTGCTCCGAATAAACCGCCTGTTCCGCTACCAAATAGAGATGCTGAAAAATTATAATACCGTTACGGAACAACAGCGATAAAGAATCCTATTCCTTTTCCTTCAAATATTCGTGCAGAATTGAGAAAAATAAAAAAATAACGGACGTGTCGTCGTTGTTGCCGTTGTCGTCGCGGTCGCTCCAAAACTCAATCCGCTTGTGGCCGGAGTAGCGGTAGTTGCTCCAAACGTACCGCCGCCACCTGCCTGAGTCGACGAAGCGCCGAAACAGAGGCCAGACGCGGGTGGCGCCGACGAACCTCCGGCGGTTCCAAAGAGACCGGGAGCTGTTGTCGCGGTCGCCGAGCCCAACGGTAAATTAGACGACTGACCAGGAGTCGAGGTAGTCGCCGTTCCACCAAAACTGAAATTTAGAGTCGGCGCTGCGGTTGTCGCCGTCGCAGGAGTTCCAAAAGTGAGGCTGCCACTCGCCGCGACTGTTTGCGCGCCAAAACTCGTACCTCCGAGGCTCGACGTAGTCGCCGGCCTTGTAATTATAATTGTTTTTTTAGTAGAGAATATTATATATCAGGCGAAAGAAGAAAATTTCATGTATTTCGCGCGAAATATGCAATTGGAAAATCATAAATTGCGCGAATGGGCGCAATGAATTTAAATTGTTGAATTTCGTGCTATTGTGCTTCATGTTCATTGTTCGTAGAACTAACAATCGAAAATTGTGCACTGATTTTTCGAGTTGCAATAATTAAAACGAATGGAAGATCAGGTCCGTATAACCTCAAAATTACATACTTTGGTGTACCGAAAGCGAAGTTTGTATTTGCGGTGGTCGTTGCGGGAGTTCCAAAGCTAAACTTGGACATTTTTATTACATACGAAGCGTTCGTAACTGTTTTTTTTTTTTTTTTTTTTTTTTTTTTTTTTTTTTCAAATGAACAACGGATGTTGTATTACTACTGATATATTTTAAAACATTGTGAAGCGGATGCAGGTCTCTCGCGGTTTTCAAGTTTTAGCGATTCCGCCGCATTCGGCATTGCGGCGCGCAGCGGCGGCGGCCATATTCGCCATAAAATACCAGAAAACAATTTATCTGTCATCGTCACGCAGTCAGTCCTAATACCTATATAAATCGCATGGTACTGCAACAGCGGCGGCAGTAAATACGTATCCATTATTATCGTGACTCTCGTTATATATTTGTACATTTGTTTACTACAGAGTCGAATTTGCAGCACGACGCCTTCAACAACCTCGCTCAATTCGATGATGCAATGTGATTTAACCCCAAAAATATCATTATAGTGCAAAATCAATTCTTATCTCGAAACTTCTCGATTGTCTTATTAGAACTGAGAGGGTCTTGAAAAATTTCAAAACATCGCTTTTCTCTATAAAATATTTTATTCTCATCGGCATAATAATCATCGTCGCGTAACGTCAAGAAAGTATTGAGTGAATCAAATCAACGCTCTGCGTACATCATCCAGGTGAGACTTAATTGCAGAATGGGAAATCTCTTTGTTTTCATAATTATAAATTCTTATTCTCTTTATCGAGCAACAATGGGTTTTTGTTCATAATTTATGCCAAATCTATTTTGTCCTCTTTTCAAATACAAAATGGGACTCGAATAATTTCTGCCCTGTTCGCCAGGAGTCGTATCCAAGTAAACCAAGTAAAAGGAATGAGCCGGAACTTTTTAATTGTTTTAATTTTTTTCCTCAAAGTCTGAAATGTTAATAAATAGCACGTTTGTACAAAGAGACGTCCGGAGGCTCAGAATTTTAGTTCAGAAATAATTTTTTAACTCGCATTTCACCGACAAAGATTATTTTCACTCGTTAGAGTTTTCAAATCCGAGTTCGGAGCATGTCCCATCGGTTTCTCCGGTTTCTCCGAGACGACTACTTTGGCGGGTCGTTTGATTTTTTACAGAAATTTTTACAGAATGAGAAGAAAAGCAGGAGTGGGAGCGATTCACAAGCAAAAGTTGGAGCAGGAAAAGTACAAGGACAAAGGGACGGAGATTCAAGAATCGCAGTTTGAACAAATGACGAAACAAATGGAAACTTTCAGATCGAATTTAGAAGAGTTTGCGTCTAATCACAAAAACGAGATAAAAAAGAATGCTCAATTTCGTCGTCAATTTACGGAAATGTGCGCCTCGATAGGGGTCGATCCGTTGGCTTCTGGAAAAGGTTTTTGGTCGGTGTTGGGAATAGGAGAATTTTATTACGAGCTGGCGGTCCAAATAGTGGAAGTGTGCTTGGCAACGAATTACAAAAACGGAGGTTTAATATCGCTCGACGAATTACGAGATAGATTGATCCGAGCGAGGGGCAAGAGAAAGGAGCATCAAGAAATAACGAACGAGGATCTACTGGCGGCCGCTAAGAAATTACGTATTTTCGGTAATGGTTTTGCGGTTGTGGCTGTTGGTAGAGGTAAACACATGGTTCACTCGGTTCCAGGTGAATTGAGCATGGATCAGACAGCGGTTTTGCAGCAAGCGAGTCTTTCGGGGCAAGCTCGTGCCTCTGCGTCGTTGCTACAAGATAAATTACACTGGGAGAAGAATAGAGCTGAAAAATCTCTGGAATATATGGTGAAAATGGGTTTAGCCTGGCTGGACGAGCAAGACGAGAGCGAAACAAGCCTCTATTGGTTTCCGAGCTTATTTACCGCATGCATCGATTCGAGCTCTTAAGCCTTCCCTCCCTCAAAGGTTCGTGCATCTTATTCTCTTACTCTTTATTTTTAACCTTGGACGATAAAGAAGGACAATTGAAAAAATGTCCTACAATATTTACAGCCATCGGCAGCAGGATGAGCCAAACGAATCCTCGACTTTGTTGTCATCTTATTCCGTCCCCCTGATCGAATCTGCAACATCAACAACGCGGGATGCAACGATGTACGATATAATATGGATTCGTTTCGCCAAATTGACCAAAAAAATCGCTCCTATTTCATACGAGGGACGAGAGACGAGGGGTTTTACGAACCGATTAACCGCTTCGAGTCGACAATTTGCAAGCTGTTGTCTAGAAACGAGTAATTCTTTGTTCAATTCCTCGTTCTCTTTTCGCAATATGTTGATTTTTTCGCGAAATTCTTTGGATCTCGTTTGAAACTTTGCGGTCAGAGATTTCGCCTCGTCCTTCCATCTTGTAAATAAAAATAAATTAAACGTTATAAATCTTGACACAAATTTGTTAGATATCCGCGTTGTGTTGAGGATGTTAAACATAAATAACCTTCGACAAAGTTTTTGATGAGTCTCCACGTGTTGAGTCAACTCTCTGGTCCTCTGATCGAATTTATCCTGCAACGTTTTCAGCCTCAACACTAATTCTTGGTTCATTCGTATCTCGTGATCGCACGAACCGCCGCTATTGAAAAAATGAAAAATTACAAGTTATTATTACTCTTTTTGTCGGTTATTCAGTTTGGCGCGTGAGTTAATTGGCACTCCGACAATAATTAACTAACGCTGTTTGTTTCTCCATAGGTATATTTCGTTGGAAGCCTTCGCCAATCTGCTTCGTCAAACAGGCGTTACTACTACGGGAATTTGATTTTTCGATCTCATTATTAGCAATTTGCAAACGTTCGTGAAGCTCTCTCATTCGAGATTCGTGGGAACGCCTCTCGATATCCATCGTCGCGACTCGTCGATCAAAATCGTCGCGCAATCTTCTCATTTCGCAAGCGATATTATCTTTTTCGTCCAGAGTCCTGGCTAACCGTCTCTCCAGAGCGGAATATCGTTCAAGAATTTCTCTACTTCTCTCATTAGCTTCTTCGATACGTTCGTCAAGTTGTTTCTTGTCGTCGTTAAATTGCGTTCGCCTCAAACGTTCGTTGCAGCAGGCGGCTACTAATCTTGCCTCCGTTTCGGCCATTCTTTCTTCGCTCTGACGAATTTTGTCCTCCTCGTATCGCCTTCGACAATTTTCCTCATGCGTCTCGAGCTTGGTACGAGCCTCTCTCAATTTTTCTTCCAAATCTATCACGTTCGCGGTCGATTTATGAATAAAAGCTGCCTCCGAGCGGCGACCAACTTTTTCCAGCTCCTCCTCCAAAAGTTTCTTTTCTCTCTCGAGTCTATCGACAAGAGTTACCTTTTCCCGCAATTCAATCTTGAGCTCTTTTATTTCTAGAGCACATTTTTTGCTTCCTCTCTGGAAGGACTCGCGAGCCCCGACCAGTTGGCGATCGAGCCTCGTTTCGTACTCCTCGGCCATTGCCTTTAGACGCGACTCGAGACGAGCTCTTTCCTCCTCGCCTGCTCGGCGTTCCCTCTCAACGGCAGCTTCTTTTTCTCTCAGAGCAGTTTCCGCGATTTCCAAAGCTTGCCCAACTTTTATCTTTGATTCTTCGCCCTTGGCTATCGCGAGGGTCGCCAAACTTCGCGACTCTTGCAATTTTTCATGCAATCCCAATTTTTCCTCGCCAACTTTTTCCAACTCGTTTCGAGAGGATTCGATCTCGGCTTTCAACGACTCGATTATACGAGCGTTCGATTCCTCCTTTCCCCGCGCCTCTGCCTCCATCGACGACAATTTTTTCTCGAGCTCCATTTTTTCATTCAACAGACTCGATATTTTTTCTCTATCGCTTTCCCAAAGAGCCTGATTCTTGCAAAAATTATCTTTCGCTCGGCCAAGTTTCAACTCGAGCGACTTTATAGCTTCCGAATACATCAACTTGGCCCCTTCCATTTGTTCCTCGTAGTATCTCGTCGCTCTCTGCTCCTCGTTTCGCGTACATCTCAATTCCTCCTCCAACGCGCCAACCCTCTTCCCTGTCATTTGCCACATTTCATAAACCGTCTCTTTCTCCATCTCCAATATCGATATTCTTTTTTTAAGATTTTCAAACGATTCTCCATCATTCCCGTCGCTCTTGCCAGCGGCGGTAGTAGCACACTTATTCTGTTTTTCTTCGGTCCCGTGCTGCTGCTGCTGCTGCTGCTGCTGCTGGGAAAACGATACTCGAGCTATTTCGGAGGCCCGTCTCGTCTCCCGAGTCAACGTTTCCAATTCCGTTCGACAACGCTTTTGTTCCCCCTTGTTCAAATACAAATATCAACAAAATTTATCCATTTTTTACATTATCTCTCTATATATAACGACGAGATTATTTAAATAATACCTACCGCCGATATATTATTATATACGCACCTTGCAGTCCTCCAAATCGCGCAACAGTGTCTCCGTAATGACGATATACTCGTGGAAATTTTGGTCGCGCTCGTTCTCGACGCCGCCGGCGCCGCTGAATGTTTCAAAAATTCAAACGATTTAAGTAGTATTTTACATTTTTTATTTTTTTTTTTCTCACATTTACGCAAAAAACTTACCGCTCGCTGGTGCGCCGATAATCGGGCTCCGTTTCATCGATCATACTCTTATAAAATATATATTCCGAGAGAAAAAAAAAAAAAAAAACAAAACAGAACAAAAAAAATAATTTCAAACTCGCATCCCCGCGCGATCTATCGATATCATCGCGGGCGTTCGAATTTAACGATGCCTCGTTTTTTAACACTTTATAATCGCGAGATGGGAACGAAAAATTTTGACAGCAACGCGCGAATACGCTCGTTCGATCAGCGCCGTGTAAACAAACAACTAAAAATGGCTCTGTGCGTGACCGGTGGCGTGCGATGGGGCTCGGACACGGACGGAACGACGACGCTCGTCGCCGCCATCGCCAATAAAATGAGTTAGCACCATGGACGTAGGAAATATATGGACGGAGTCTTAGTCGAGGGGGGTGAAGCCCGAAGGGTGAGGGGAATAAAAGTCTATTTTCACGGATATGATTAACCATGATGGCGGCAGCAATGTATATTCTCACGGCGAAATCTTATGGTGGGGATACCCATGCGATACCTCCCATTCCAATTGTTTTTTATTTTTCCGACTTTGAGTTTCTCTACTTTTGCAGCCTTTTGCATAGCAATCCGGCATATTATAATCAAAACAGAATAAAGCTATTCACAATATTAAAACGCGACTGTGGAGTACTATTTGACGATTTGACGTTGGCGCATAACCTCAAAATGCTAGGCGGTATTTTGTCTGCGGCCACGGGATAGTTTTGTTGAAATCACGCCGCGCACCGTGAAGATAGACATGAATTGACATATACCACTATTAAATATATGTCTAAATCTGACAAACCACGATTGCTGCCGCGGGTTTTCTCTGGGCCCTGAGGCTTCACCCCCCCCTCGTCTAAAAGGGTACTTGAGGCTCCGTCCATGTATTTCCTACGTCCATGGTTAGCACACAGAAGCGCGGTGTTAACGTAGTTACCGCTCTTGTCGACAACCTCCGTAAACTTGGCCGGACAATTTAAGCTTTTCCAATTTTTTATTAATCATATCTTTCAGTGGTCGTTGAGTGGTGATCAGTACCTTAATTAAAATATTTAGTGGTTACCAGTTATTTTATAATTGAATAAACAAAATTTGGGTGCAAGTTGGCCGAACATTTTCTGTTTTTTCATGAAATCGATTAGATCGAGAGCGAAATCGATGTAGAATCGTTCAGTGGTCATGAATAAGCGAATTGTATCGTTAAGTGGTCAATAGATTTATAAATAACTTGAAAAAAGTATTTTCGAATTTTCCAACCAGTCGGCTAGATTTAGCCGGTCAAAATGGTTATTACTCAACCGATCGTATTCTAATAAGTCTCAATCGAAAGAAAATCGTATGGTGGTGAATAGTAGTATGATTAAAATGTTTAGTAGTATCTAGTTGTCTGATAATTAAATAAATAAAATTTGGTTGCAAATTGGTCGAACATTTTTTATTTTTTCATGAAATCACTTAGATCAAGCGCTAAATCGATGTAGAATCGTTCAGTGGTCACGAATAATTAAATTAAATCGATAATGAAAATATTCAAGAAATTTTCACTAGATTCACGAGCAAAGTGAGCGAAACTTTGAGCAACGGAAATTCTATGAAACACACGCGAACGAAAAAATGTGAAGCCTCGAAAAAATCACAATTCGCAGTTTTTATTAAACTATCCCAATTTCAATATCGGCAACAAATGCGAACATAAATAACATACGAAGGTGGCCGCATATTGAACACCTGTTACATCCAGCGATCGTTTTGTACTTTATTCTAGTTTTCGAAATAGTTTTCGCAATAATCTATTGGCTACTTATCGATTTAATTTAATTATTCCTGACCACTGAACGATTCTACATCGATTTAGCGCTTGATCTAAGCGATTTCATGAAAAAATAAAAAATGTTCGGCCAATTTGCACCCAAATTTTATTTATTTAATTATCAGACAACCAGATACTACTAAACATTTTAATCATACCATTATTCACCACCATACGATTTTCTTTCGATTGAGACTTATTAGAATACGATCGGTTGAGTAATAACCATTTTGACCGGCTAAATCTAGCCGACTGGTTGGAAAATTCGAAAATACTTTTTTCAAGTTATTTATAAATCTATTGACCACTTAACGATACAATTCGCTTATTCATGACCACTGAACGATTCTACATCGATTTCGCTCTCGATCTAATCGATTTCATGAAAAAACAGAAAATGTTCGGCCAACTTGCACCCAAATTTTGTTTATTCAATTATAAAATAACTGGTAACCACTAAATATTTTAATTAAGGTACTGATCACCACTCAACGACCACTGAAAGATATGATTAATAAAAAATTGGAAAAGCTTAAATTGTCCGGCCAAGTTTACGGAGGTTTGTCGACACCATCCAAAATCCGACGAAATAAAGCGCGCTCGCGCTCGGTAATATAATCCTTTTTTTTTTTTTTCACACCAATCCAATCAAAGTTCGGTGTCGCCTCGATACATATGTAACACGATAATTTTGTATGAAAAAAACGGTAAGAAAATTAGATCCATTATTGTCAAGTTTATTTACATAAATCATTTTAGTGATTTGAGCAATCTTTATACTCTGAAAATATGTGCAAACAATACGATTTTCACGAAAATTCAATTTATCATTTGTTTTACGATGCGGCGGCGGTGGTTTATATTCTCAGGCACTCTATATATATAGGTAGGTATATCTTCGCGATTATATTATTGATATTTTTTTCATCCCATCATCGTATCTATCGATCAACTATAATTATAAGTCTCGTTACCTGATTAGACTATAATACAGTGCTTTCGCTGAAAAAAAAAAATATATTATATGTTTACCGCCGCCGCGCGTGCGCGCGCGATTGCCGCAAATGGTATATAAATGACGTATGGTATTATTAGAGACGAACATCGCGCGTCTTTTTTCATCAGTTTTTAACATTTTTTTAGTCTATAGGAACAACTTGAAAATAAAAAAAAAAAAGAAGAGCAACGCCGCGATGCGATTGAGTATTTTTTTTTTTTTTTATAGCCGTTATCGCGGCGCTCGCATAATTAATCTATTGTCCGCATTTTCTATTGATAGGATACTTTTTGAGCAAACTTTGGGTGAAATTGTGATATATACGAGCATTTCGCCTTTCCTCAATACTCGCCGGAGCGTCGCTCTCGTTTCTCATATCGATTCTCGAGGGCTTGTACTTGATTCCAGGGGTGTGCACCAGAAACGCACCGTCCAATATGATTAGACGATAATTCATCAAACACATTTCCAGCATCTGTCGAATAATTTGGAAAAAAGCATAAAAAATAACACCGATGCGAGCAGCAGGATCGCGAGAGTCGAGTTTCGTCATTTTTATTTTTTATTTTTGATTTTTTAAAATTTTTTTCATCATGCACGCGGGTATACCTGTGCCATTTTGTCCTGACGTCCTTCCCAGGACATGTCTTCGTTGTACAACGGATCGTTTTTCGTCCCGATAAAAAGAGGTTCCCATCGATGATAGGGATATTCCCGTCTAGTAAGGATTAGCGGTCTGACGCGACCGGGATCGGGTCGCAGCATCCATCTGGTTATACCCGGAAATCTTTGACAATGAATGCAAACGAAACGATGAAAATAAACGGCGAGACCGGCCTGAACGGCCGCTACGAGTTCCCTCTTGTTTCTCGGTGCTTTCTCGTGGGAATCGATCTCAAATATCGGCACGACGAAGACAACGTCGCTCCTGGTGGGTACCGCCGCTGCTCGTCCGTCGATCATCTCGAGGAATCCCGAGGCGAGTCTTTCGCTCGGTAACAATTCGATATCCGAGACGAGGACTCGACTCACCGGTGACAAATTTCTCGCAACGTTTCTCGCGACGTTTATCGGATATCGCATGCCTCGTTGTTTTCTCTCGGTATCCGATTCTCGTACTTGGAGATCGGAAGCCGCGCAATCTCCCGTAGCAGATACCTGACGAATCAGAGGACTCAGGGCGGGTGGACGTCCGGCCGGAAAAATCAGATGTACCGTCACCTGCTTTATCATAACCGGCCGGCAAACATCCCCGCAGCCCATTTCGCCCACAAACGCGCGCGTATTAATTTTTCTTTCTTTTCTTTTCTTTTCTTTCTATAATAATCAATTAAGTAGTACATACACTACCGTCGGAAAGTTTCCGGACAAAAGTCGGAAAAAGTTGCCACACTCTTTTTCATGTTATTCCGTCGATAACGTAGATAAATTAATTTAATAAACGGCATTTTAAAGGGGAGAAATCCCATTTCATTTTGCTTTTTTTGAAAAAATTTTGCGATTTTTTTTACGACTAGGACGTCATTTTGAAAACGACCATTTTTCGTCTTTTTTTTTCCTTTTTACAGAGCGACCACGTTTTCAGTAGAAATTTTTTTTTTCAATTTCTTTGACCGGATCTTGAAAAGGCAAAACTCAAGCTTCAATTTCGTTTTTTATAAAATCCGTTACGATTTTTTTTGAAAAAGTTATCATGTTTTTGGCGAAAAAAGACGGAATTCAGTAATTCCTGCGAAACACGAAAACTATCACATTTAGAAAAAAATCTTAAAGGAGTGAAAAGTTGCCTCTGAGATTGTTCTAGTCACTCGATACTCGATTTTTTTTACGAAATTTTTTTTTTTCAGTGATTTCAGTCGAACTCCAGGTCTATCAATTTCCGTAATTTAAAAACTATGGGTTTTTTCACTAAAAGTCCAAGTACAAAAAAGTTTTATTTCTTCATTTTAAACATTTTGGAATTTTTTCAGACTTTTTTCTCCGATGATGTTCATCATCATCGTCAACATCGTCGGATAAAAAAATTCGAAAAAAAATCTGAAAAAGATCGAGTGACTAGAACAATCTCAGAGGCAACTTTTCACTCCTCTAAGATTTTTTTCTAAATGTGATAGTTTCCGTGTTTCGCAGGAATTACTGAATTCCGTCTTTTTTCGCCAAAAACATGATAACTTTTTCAAAAAAAATCGTAACGGATTTTTTAAAAAACGAAATTGAAGCTCGAGTTTTGCCTTTTCAAGATCCGGTCAAAGAAATTGAAAAAAAAAATTTCTACTGAAAACGCGGTCGCTCTGTAAAAAGGAAAAAAAAAAGATGAAAAATGGTCGTTTTCAAAATGACGTCCTAGTCGTAAAAAAAATCGCAAAATTTTTTCAAAAAAAGCAAAATGAAATGGGATTTCTCCCCTTTAAAATGCCGTTTATTAAATTAATTTATCTACGTTATCGACGGAATGACATGAAAAAGAGTGTGGCAACTTTTTCCGACTTTTGTCCGGAAACTTTCCGACGGTAGTGTATATATTTGGTAAAACCTTGGCCATTTGAGGTTCGCAGCGACAGGCACGTTCGAGAAGAGCAACGGCGAGTCCGGCGTCGAGGCCGGGAGCAAAAACAGCGAGACTGAGGGGGCCTTCCCATCGAGTCGCGAGTTCAACCACGTGATAAACCTGATCAGCGGTTGCGTGAGTACAGAGGGCTAAATTTGGTATAGGACGAGTATTATCGCCACCAATTACAAAAGGCAATACTCTGTAAAGCCCTGCTCCTCCGTGTCGATGCTGCTGCTGCTGCTGCTGCTGCTGGGACTGAGGACTCGGGATTACCTTCTCGGGCTGATATTCGAGATTAATCGGTAAACCGTGATACCATTTGCAATAAGAGAGATTGTCGGGCCGTCGACCAGCCATATAAGAGCCGGGTGCGTACGCAGGCGCCGCACCCGCACCCGCACCCGCACCCGCCCTCAAATTATCTTGTTCCTGCATTCCGATGCTCTCATAACCGGAAGCAGTCTCGGCGTTACCTATCCCTATCTCCCCGACGAACCAACTCCTGCCATCATCCGCCGATAACTTATTCCTTCCGAACAACAAAAATATCACAAGAAACACGACAACGAATACGAGCCTGCGCAAGTTCATACGCATTATCCGGTAACTCGAACCTCATCCACGATCCTATACCGACTCTACCAATGTACTAGTCCATTTTTATTTTTTCTTCCCTCCTCCTTCGCGGAGCGGAGCGCTTTGCTTTGCGACTGGAACCAGCACGCGCTGGCGCGAATACTCAGGGCCGGAAACATCCATTTTCGCTCCCTGCATGCTCTCTCAACGAACCGCCCGCCGCGGCGAGAGTACAAGAAAATAAGCGCCGCGCGTTTCCCTCTTCCTGCTACCATGTTTTTTCATTCTCAATGTTGACACATTTTTACCCTCTTATCTCAAGACTCTTGTTACAAGTATCGAGCTATTTTCTCCATTTTTTTCACAATTAAGTCACGATCCCCATAACCAAAATTCACCTATATTTGCGTGCAATAAGTTGGCATGTTTGGCTCACAGAAATTAGAAATTCATATATGGGTGCCAAATTTCAACTTTATCGGTCCAGTACATTCGGAGCAAATTGCGCGCGGCTGCTGCTGCTGCTGCTGCTGCATGTGCGACAAACAGACACCGCGCACGAGTGCAATCGTACGAGGGTTTGGACGAACGGAACTCTAAAAAGTGAAACTGTATCGCATTCTCTCGACGCAACTGCTTTCCTTCGCCAATGGCTGATGCGACATTGGAAGAAGAAAAAAAAAAAAAAAACAAAACAAATTTCGCCACCACATATCTTCCAACCGTTCGAACTTGTACATGTGTCCGACAAATTACAAACGCGTAAACACATGGATATCAGAAAAAATTATAGGGGAATATGGGGCAAAATGGCCACTCACTAAATTCCGATTTTTGGGGCAGTGACCCAGAATTTTTTTTTTGTTTTTGTTTTTCAAGAAACTTATAGCTGTTCAAGACTAAGAGTGTGAGAATCATTGTGCAAATTGCTGAGAAATGTCCATTTTATTTTGATTCTTGACAAAAATTGCATTGGCCAGCACTTATTTGGGCGAAAATATTTTTTTTTCGTCCAACATTCGTCAAATAATAAAAGGTAGAATGGATTTTGGGACTTGAAAATAAGTGAAGCTCACCGCGCGAGACGTAACTCGCTAAATTCCTTAGTGGGCCGGCCGCTTTGGCCCATGTAAAAAGCATAATTGGGTCGGTCGCGCGATAAAATATTATGGTTAAAGAATGAAGCGCGAGCGATAATCGATGAAGCTCAATTAAAGAGGAACCGAATTGTATTTTCTCCTCCGAACTGTCTCGACCGCATGATCCGCGACGACGTACGTCTTTCTCCAATGGAAAATCACGACTTGTATGCCTTCGTGCGAGGGAGAGTAGCAGCCGGCAATTAAGCCCCGTCTCGCGTCAATCGATCTCCCCGAGTTTCTCATGACTCCTTTCTCGTACAACTCGCGGTGCAACGGTGCAACGGTGCAACGGTGCAACGACCCTTACCAGCAAATTCCATACAACTGTTTTTCTTCTCGCATACGATACGATTTCGAAGAAAAAACTTTTATCGCCCAATCGCTTATTCGTGTGTATACATATATACATAGTATATACCCTTTTATTTTTCCTCTCGCAATCCAACTGAATCTTGGAACATGCTATAATATATTGGTAGCAAGAAACGCGACGAATATTTCGCGCTTACGCGCAACGAAAATCTGACGTGGCGGAAAAATGAAGAAAAAGAAAATGTACCGCGCGACCTTGACGGTTCAAAAAGTGGCGGGCGAGGACGACCGATAACGCGTTGCAATCGTAAATTTGATACGTCGTTGCGCGCATCGGCCGCGCGAATGCAGCTTGCACCCGCCGCTCGCCTCATCGATGCGCGACGGCTCGCATGCTCGCGCGCGCGGGGCAATATAATTATATTGTAACACGAATCGAGATTAATTTGACGAATCGGGGGGGGGGGGGAATTGCGATCTATGGATTTGTAAATCTGAATCCTGCTATACCGCCGAAACCGCGAAAACGTGCTTTTGTAGAAAAAGCAAAAAATATGTAATTTGGCAATTTTTAAGCTCAAAGATTATCATTTTTCTAAGCATGATTCGTTATTGAAACTAATGACCGAAATGATAAACTTTTTCCTTCGTCCCTGTACTCGTAATGGTCTAGCCCTGACCGCATGACAGCAACGCGCGGTCGTGATAATAGTCGAGAGCGCCACCACAAGTTCGTCACGCGGTGTTCAACATGCACGATTGAGTTGCCGCGCGTGTTTTTTTTTTTTTTTTAGGCACGGAATACGGTTGAGCGGATCGAAAGGGTCGCTCGCGGCATTATGCGACGCATTTTCAAAGATGCGGTCATTGCGAATCAAGTTGCACGCAACAGTTTCGAATCATGATGCATAGCGAAAGTTTGGGCGCTCATTTCTTTGCTGCCTCGTCACTTTGAAATTCTAACTATCTTGTATATATATATATATATATGCGAGGACGCGAGGAGGAAAGTGCAACGTGTGCCAATCTCCCCCCCGCGTCATTGATTGCAACGCGAGGCCGCTAATATTAGAGAGCGTGTATAGCGTTCTAGCGTCGCCTCCCTCTCTTCGAGCCAGCACCTTCTCCCCTACTCGCGCACGGTTAAATAATGTAATGTATAAGCGGCGCGGTTTCTGCTCGGAAGGGCCGGTTCACCGATCGCAAAAGGGGTTTTACTCGTGCGCGGCGATGCGGCGGCGGTCGCTCCTCCATCTCCTCCTCGCCCATCCGCGACACTCGCGTTCGTCCGACTTATTTTTTTTTCATCCCACTCTCTTAGCTCGAATCCCAGCACGTGGACCGAGCAGATCGATCCTCGATCCCTTTTTTTTTCCTTCTCATTCTCGCGAGTATAAGCAGCGCGCGCGACGTCGCGATTCATTTATTTTCTTCTCAATCAATTTCCCTTCTTTATGTTTTCTCAATTTTATCTCGCTCCCTGTTCCCGCTCGCACCTGCCTTTTACCGTTTTCCCAAAGTATTATTAAACTCGAAGGATGGACCATTTTTTTTCTTCTTTTTTTCAAAAATTCGTAATAAATCTGGCGCTAATCGCGATATAGCATTTTGTTTTTTGTGCGCGCACGGAATTCGTGCGATGACAAATAACGATTAAATGACGATGAATCGTGACGCGAGTGACGCATCATATTTTTTTTTCTCAAGTCGTAGACACTCGCGGTCGTATACCGCGAGATGGTCGCTCATTATTTTCATCGAAATTTCTTCATTCGCGAGCCATCGGATAATTTTGAATAATTCCCCGATAATTATATATTGATAAACGCGTGCGCACGCGCGCGCGGTACTGAAAATGTAAAAAATTCTTGTGACGCTAAGGGATTCGAGTGAATAAAACAAAAGAGCAATTCATTTTTATCATCGTAATTCGTAAATTCGACGATATTTATGAATATGTTGAAGAAAAAATTGGAGTTGTCGCGGTTGAACGCTTGACCAATGGAATGATGGTGAAAAGTGTAGAGCAGGCGCGCGCGTTCCCCGCGATGATGCATGATGAAACTGAAAAGCGCATGGGGGAATGAAAAATATGAACGCGATAACTCGTAACGCGTGTGCGCGAATAAAAATATTGTACAGCACGGTAAATTTATTCTACGCGCGCACATACCTCTATACGCCATAAATTTAATAATAAACTCGCGAGTGCGCGTTGCTTTGCGCTTTTTTTCAAGCATTCCCTCTCTCTCTTCGTCGCATAGCACGAGAGCCGAATCTTTGCCAAGCACACGAGGAGCTGCGATGCACACATATAGTATCTCTGTATCTTTATCGCCGGGCATCAATATAAATGCGATCATTCGAGCGAAAGCTTACGTATTGCGTAACCTCGGGATTGAATAACGAGAGGGTAAATTGGAAAACAAAAAAATGTTGAGATTGTACCGCGAATAATAATGCGAAATAGACGAGTGATATTCGCGCGTATCGAAAATATAACGATCAGCAGGCGGAATTTAATGAGCCGAATAACGAGTGCGAGTGAGTGCTGAGAAAACTCGAGAATATTGCCTCGAAAAAAACAACTTTTGCTTCGTTGAATATTCGGCGAGGCGCGGTGATAGCGAGGAAATTTAATCGCCGAAAATATCGATCGCATACGCGTGAGTATTTGAAAAATTTGTAAAAAAAAAAACGGGGGGCGCGCGCTTTATCGAAATAAAAATTGTACGCGTTCGAGCTATATACACGCATGCACCCCGAGCTATCGACCGCACGCGGCACCGATCATCGCGCGCGGTCTCGAGAGTTTTATTATTTTTAAATCCAATCAATTTTTGACGCATCGGTTATAAAAAAATGTTGCCGCCGCGAGCCAGCACGAGCAGAGCTTATGATTCGGATAAAGGAATGCAGAAGCGCAGGAACGATTGAGTATACCTACATAAATTATTGTCATTCATCGATTCGTCATCGCGCGCGCGAGTTCTCTGCTAATATGAGCTTGAAAAAGTTTTACAAAAAATATTCCAAATAAATGCTTTGAAAATATCTTGGTCGGCACCCATTGCAGCATCCGCTGGGATTCCTTGTTCGAGTCGTCGCCTAATTGTTTACTCGTAAATGAATGATGAAAATATTATGCTCGCGCGGTGACTCGATCCGGCGTAATAAAAAACAAACAAAAAAGAGCAATATACCTATACGAGAATCGTATACTAATTATACGCGCGCACAATTTTTCATTTTTCATGAGATTCCGCATACGCCAGCCATGACGGAAATATTCATGGGTTTTTATTTTTGTATTTCATCAGGACCTTACGCGTTTCACAACTATCCTATATATAATATGTGTTCAGCATGCATGCATTTTCCGTTTTACTTTGAATATTTTATTTGAATAAATAATCGCGATTCAACTTTTCTAATTACAGACGATTCTCGCGCTATTTTTGTTATTTTTCAATCCAAACGTTTTTTTTTGTACAGAAATTTTCTCATAAATTACAAACTAAACAACCGCGCGAAACATGTGTCCCGTTTTTCTTTTTTTTCTTTTTTTTTCTTCACCAACTTTCGAATGGTCAGCACCGCGCGGGGGCTATTCGATGTCGGCTCACGCGTATACACATTGAAACGTTAGTTGCATGATTTTCAATATTATTGGAGGTTATTCAGCTACGAAAGAATTTGTCGACGTATAGAAATAAAATTGAAAGAATCAAGTATCGAATATGGTGGAGTGTGGGGGGATAAAACGAAAATGCTTTATTGCAGATTGGAGTAAACGGGCGCGCGGATGGAGGGTAAAAATAGATAAGCCGAAGAATAAAAATATGTTGGGACGCGGGGAAGAAGGGATCGAGCGTCGTTGGTATATAGCGCCGCGTATAGCGTATATATGTAGGAGCAACTCGCGGCGGCTCTGCGGATCTCTGGTGTAGAGTTCGCATGGATGTGCCGGTGTTTCCGGCGCCCCCGACACTCGACGGGGCTGAAACGACGCTCAGAAAGATTCCGAACGTCGGAACAACGACGCCGACAACGACGACGACGACCGAAACAGCTGATTATTATCGGAGCGGTCGTCATGTCTCGTTACCCGGAAAAACTGTTGGTGCAAATTCTTCCGCGTTTCCTAATACTAATCATCATCATCGTCAGCAGCAGCAGCAGCAGCAGCAGCAGCAGCAGCGGCGACGGTCACATCGTCGCGTCGGGCGTTTCGTTAACGCGATACATCCGAAAATAACGAGAGAAACCGGTAAAACACGTGCCAGAATAACCGAGCTCAGAGTCAGAATGACCGAACGGCGCGAGGCGGACGACGAGGACGATGCCGACGTCGTTTGTGCATCGGGTAATTTTCATATCTCGCACTATATATCATTCCGCCTCGTTCGCGTATCGGTCTATCGGTCGCTATCCTTATTCTCGTTTTATCAAATTTCTTGTACAATTTGTTGACAATTTTTTTAGATTTTCTTTGCCGAACGATGGATCCGTTGTCTTTCAACATTTTTTTCTTTTTTACGAAGGCTACCACGCATAATGACCCACCTTGCTATCTATTTGACGATTGAAGGAAAAAAGAAGAAAAAAAAAACGTACACATTGATTCGGTCCGCGGAATATAATCGGCAAGGTCGATCGATAGTGCTTGGGATGATTCATTCATATCGCGCGCGCTTCGGAGGGGGGCGTATAACTTAGGACTTGTTCCGTCCGTTATTTTTCCCCGTTGTTGAAAATTAGCCTCCCGTTGTTCGAGCTATAATAAGCGAATAGAGCAACGGTCATCGATACAAAAGTGTTTAGCGTGAAAAATTGTTAGCTCGCGCGTTTGTAGAAATGACGTACTGCAGAGTCTCTGTCATTATAGGGATACTTGAATTCTTCTTTAATTATGCTCGGTGCAAAATTCCTACTTTTTATTTGCAATCAAACAAAAAAAAATCGTAGGTATATATATATTTTGCGTTTTAGTTTCAGTGATTTTTACATAATATTATATCGTACGTATAAATAAGAAAAGTATATAATTGGCTGTTGGCTGGTATTAATAAATAATTGATAATCGAGTAGCGGAAGAAAAGGTTCATTCGCGCAGCGAGCGTATGTAGTTTTAAATAAATGTTGTTGCGCTTCTCTCTTCTCGCTTTGACAACGCGCGGACGATTGGCGCACGCAGTTAGCCCGGACCGCTCGGTCGAGTCGAGAACAATGTCGGAGGATTTGTCGATCGGTGTTAAAGAAGAGATATCGGGGAGGAAACAGGAAGCAACGAGAACGATCGGTATTCAAACGGAGCGCGCGGGTGGACCGTACAGACTAAAAGTATTGCCCTCTCTGAGGGACTTTGCTGCTGCTGCGGCGGCGACGGCGAGGGAGGAGGATGCCGGTGTAAATCCGGCGGATAATGCTGGAAAAAAATCTTGGCGAATCTGTTGGCACCTCAGATTTTTGGGCAGACTTTCTCTCTCCCAGTTCGGTATTAAGAATTTTCCGGCTTCATATCCGTATCAATTTGTATCAATTATGGTATTAATAATTGGCTGCGCGGCGCGATTTCGTTCGATTTTGCCACAGGTTTAGCATGGCTATTGATTTTCTGGACAATGACAGGAGCCGCTTCGTTTTACGCGACCGAGGGTCCGAGGGAGCGCGAACAAGTTCTCGAGCTTAAGAACATGCAGAGAGATTTGGCGGTTGGTTTAGCGACGGAACTTCGTCAGTTGAGGGCCGAGGAAGAGGAAATGGAGCCGCTTTGGAGCAACAAGGTGCGTCGGTACGTCGTTAAACATGAAAAACTATTGTTGGCCGCTGTCAGTTCGGGATACGGCGAGGGTGGCGACGGAGCGGGACAACTCTGGACCTTTCCCGGATGTATACTTTTCTCAATATCGCTCATCACGACACTCGGTGAGAAAATATATATCATTTTTTTCGGATATTCCTCTTACCCGATCATGTCTCTCTCCCCCATTATTGATGCTGCTCGCAGCATCAAAGTTATCGTCGCGCCGTGTGTGTTTTCCTTGTTGGAAGCAGGTTTCGGGGCTCCCGTACCTCGAACAACGCCGGGCAGAACGGTCGCGGTTGTTTTCGCCGCAATCGGTATTCCGGCGCATTTCCTACTTATTCTCAACCTCGGCCTCCTTCTCGCGATGCGACTCCAGAGATACGCGATCAGAAAAAAGTACAACCTCCGGAACGAGATTGAAACGTCCGAGATTATGACGGCGACGACGACCCCGGTACCCAAGTGGGTCAAGGTCGTTCCGTTCTGTTGCATCGGTAAGTTTCCGCGATCGCGCTTCATCGCGGATCCGCTATATCTCCGCCGCTGCCGCCGCCGCCGCCGCGCATCATGCATTTCCTTTTATTTCCAGGTGTATACTACTCGATGGGGATAGTGTCTTTCGGTGCAGCCAGATCGAGACCATTCGCGGCGAGTTTGTTGTTTCCTTTGGATTTTACCGCAGCCGGTGGTTTAGCAACGACTTCTGGTCTAGTCAGAATAATGTACGGTATTTATCTGGAAGGTGCGGTTACGATTGCGGCTGTCGCAGTCGCGGTTCTTCGCGTCTCCGCGACTCAGAGCTTGACCAATATTGGCCTCAAGTACGGCCTTCTCACCGGGGCTTAACGGACGAACGCTACTTTCCTCGACCGCCTGCTCGACGGCCGCGGTTAATGACGATCGATAGTTACGCCTAAGCGCCCCACGCTTTCGCGCCTAACTACCTAAACGAGTTACTTACACGCGCGGCTAGCCGGCGAGGCAACGGCTAAACTTTTACCTTTGCTTTTACGACTGTTGACCGCGCGCGCGATCCGCGAATGAAAACCAAAAAGGACATACGCAATTCAAATCTCGCTCCGCGAGCTGTGATGAACGCAGCTGCCGAGCCGCCAATTCATTTTTTTCTTTCAATGCCTCAAGTGTTTATAATAATTTCACTCTATCGAATCTATTTCGACCCCTTTTAAACCAAAAATCATGATTCCAGTTATTCCGATTGCTACGCTCGACGCACGAATAAAAACAAGCTTTCGACGAGCAGCGCGGCGGCGTCGTCGTCGTCTTCTTCTTACATTTTCACGCAGAGATTCAGCGCACAGACAAAATGTAAATTTGTTGGCGTTTGCACGTTCAACGTTTATCTCATTCATTGTGTTTCGCGACCGATACCTACAATCACTATATCTCCATCGCAAAAAGTGGCCGATTTCATTTTTTATAACTTGTATACCTATACATATATTCTCATATCTTGTCGAAATGAATTCTTGGGAAAAAACGAACTCGAGCACACGTTGAGATTGCGAATAAAGAATCAACCCTGCGAAATATTAAGCGCAGAGAGCAGATCCCACCCTCCGATGGAATATGAGGCAAATTTTTATATATCCGTTTTGGCCTATTTTTTTTTTTTTTTTTTTTTTTCTCACGGTCCAAATAGATTTTGGACTTGCGCTTTGAATTGTAATAGCGCAGTGACGCAGAGCCAGCAGAACCAAATTCTCCCCTATTATCGCGAAATTCATTGAGGCGTATCTGAGCAACTCTTGGTTGAGCAATTGGCAACGCGAGAAACAAGAAATAATGAGACGCGCGAATTGACAAAGTAAACGTGATACATTCTATCGATTGAGGTACGCGGCGCGTATATTTGATGTATCACGGAGAATAAAGGCCACTCCTTTTTCATTATTCAAGGAAATTGATCGGAACGAAGAAAGAAATAGAAAAGCGGTGGTGGTGGTGGTGGTGGGGCTTCTGACGCTGACGGTGACAATGAGAAAAACGACTTATCGATCCGAATTCGCTCACAAAAGCTACTTTTTTTCTATTCTTTCCCCCATTTTCAATCTCATTATCGACAAATAATTCCACAAGTGTAGGAAATATAATTCATATATTCTCATTGACGACGACGACGACGACGAGCGAATTTAAAAGACAAAAAAAAAACATTTCTAATACGCTAAAATTCATTCTCAGTTCTAGTAACTATAGTTATTACCATCTTTATTGTCAATGCCGATGCGCATACCCTCGGAGGTTTACAACTATCATAACGGGACATGTTTTTATTCATCGAGTAAACCAAACTCGTTGAATTTATAACGATGATAAAAAGAAAAAAAGGAATATTCTCTCCTTTTACGTCGCGATCGATCTACCGATGGCCTCTTTTGGACACGGTTATATTAGAATAAATGATGAAGAATTATGAGCCGGTAACTTGAATTTTATTGTAAACCTGTAACGCGTAAGCGAAACAATCTCCGCTTGCTGTACTCGTTTTTTTTTCTTCTTTTTACATTTTCTATATAATCGTTCTCATCGATCGTCTCGATTATTTTTATTGACAACGTTTCAGGATGAGCGGTGGAAATGAAAAAAAGGTAACCATATACCGATTTGATCGTTCCTATCACACCTTCCTTCTCACTTTTTTTTCGAATCCTCTTGCGCTCAATCGGTTCAAGGCATTTTTCGACGGGTCTTGCTACGGTCACGGTCACCACCCTCATCCTCTCCAGCCATCTCTTCGCCCTTCCGACTATTCGCTTCCTTCGCTCCGCTACTCGTCGCAGGCCTCGTCGAACCGGACTGCGGTCTATCCCCGGGTCCTCGTATCGTCTCTACCGATACAGCTGATGAATCTCCCAATGCCTCACGTATCGATTTCAATAATTCCTCAGATCCGTCGTAACAATGTTTTGTACCTGAAAATTATTCAGAAAAAAAAAATCGAAATTTGGTATTTCATTCGAATGCATAAATAATTGGAAAAAAAAAAAAAAAAAAAAAATGTGAAATTAAATAGTGTCCGATCGTATTGTTTTCGAACGCGTTCGAGTTTTCTAGATCGAGGGCAAGCTTTTCTCAGCCGCGATCGGCCCGGCAATCAACTCACCCAACATCTGTTTTATCCAAAAATTGCTCTCTTGATCTTACTAAGCAAACCATCGCTCTGTTCGACTTGCTCACCCTGTACCTCTTGTTTCGCTTGAGTTTCATCTATGGAACCTAGAAAAAGCAATATACGGTCTTCGGTTTAGAAAGAAAAAAAGTACTTGCAAAAATATTTAAAAAAAAAAAAAATTTTTGTGTCATATTCTCTCCCCCTTTGGTGAGCAAAAAAACAGAGAAAAAATCAACACCCGAGTTGAAGAATCGGCGTCAGTAACAAGAAAACCGCAGTTGCTTTCTCACAGGTTTTATTGGAACGAGTTGGAATGGAATACGCGGGAGTGGATACGGAGATGGGAACTCAAGCGATACTCGAGTGCTCTGAGAAATGGAAAATGAAATTTTTCAATGATAAAAAGCCAGCATTCACCAAAACGAATCCTTCGTTATAAAATCGATCAAATATCTCGCGCATCTTCCTTTCTCCTTCTTTTACGCGTGTTCACGCGCTGCTACATCGCCGATATATTCCATTGAAAAACACTAAATAATAACAATACAAAAATAAAATGAACAAAAATGGCCGATTTTTGTTTATTTTATTTTTTGATACATAACATTAATTTGCCACGTTTATCATACGCTATTCTCTCTTCACCTCTTGACCGAGACGCGCAAAAATAATAGGCAAATCACTTTGGGCTGCAATGATGAAACATTTAATCCTCGATCGAACACTCGAATTCTCTTTCGTCCGGGAATTTGTTTGTTCCGCGTTTATAGTTCTATCGTTTGCTCTGCTTCAGGAATTGGAACCATTTTCCTTACCGTCCTTCTTGAATGTAATCCCGTATATACTTCCGGGCGTATCCCTCTCGAGTTCAGCGTAGGCTTGTACGAGTGCTTTTTGTTTGGCGGTAAGTGTAGTTGGTGCGACGATTTTAAGATTAACGTAATGGTCACCGTGACCAAGACCGTTAACTTTTTTCATCCCTTTGCCGGTCAGTCGAATTTTCGTATGCGAGGATGTACCCGGACGAATTTGTATCGTTTGATCCTCGTAGACTCCTTGTACCCTTATCGTACCACCGAGAATAGCTTGAGCCACCGAAATATCCGCATCCGTATGAACGTCAGGACCGTCGCGTCTGAAATATCGCGATTTCTCTACCCGGAATGTTACGAAAACCTCCTTGTTGCCGACTGCCATACGAATCGTTTGTCCATCTTCAACGCCAGCTGGCACCGGTACCATCACTTTTTTAGCTTGGACCTGTCGACCGAATTAAAAAAACAAGTTGACGGGAACCAATTGATCGGTGATGAGAAAAATTTAAGCCCTTACCGATTTACCCTTGCCCTCGCACTCGAGGCACGGATACTTGATGTATACTCTCGAACCGTGACAGTATCTACAGGTCGATCTCATTACGAACGGTCCGGTGCTTATCGTCTCCATCCCCGTACCGTTGCAATGCTGACATTTTATCGCTTTCGTCCCGATCTCGCATCTCGATCCGTCGCATTTTATACAAGTGTCGATCACGTTCAGCAAAACTTCTTTGTTTACGCCCCGGGCGGCTTGTGCGAAAGTCAGATTCATAACGATCTGAAATACATCACCGCGCCTGCGTTACCCCGTCGAGTTCATTCTCTTTTAAATTAAAATTACAAGTTGTAATTGCGGGAGAAAAAAAAAAAAAAAAAAAACAAAAAAAAGTTATCCCGGCTCTCCGAACAACTGATAACACAACCTCTTGTGCTGCCCCAAAACCAAATTTCGAATCCGCAAAATCGTCTTGAAAGTCAGAAAAATTAGCGCTCTTGAAGCCCGCGTCACCAAATATTTTTCTAAATAAATCCTCCGGATTTATCGTCGATTGAAAGTTCCAGTTGTGATTAAAATCCCTGGCCGATTGAGCACCCGGGTGAGGATGCCCTCCCCCCTGGCCCATACCCATTTGCTCCGATGTCGAACCCCAAGTGTCGTATTCCTTTCTCTTTGTCTCGTCGCTCAGTACTTCGTAAGCTTCCGAAACCTCTTGAAATTTTTTTCCCGCATCCGGTTCCGTTTTATTAGTGTCCGGATGATATTTCTTTGCAAGCTGGTAATAAGCCTTCTTTATGTCTTTGGCCGAAGCATTTTTAGATACTCCAAGAATCTCATAATAATTTCGTCTTTCCATTACTCCGGATCTGTGGAATTCTCGTCTGGGCTGAACAATTTGGTCTATCGTGTCTGGAAACCATGAAAAAGAATACGCTCGTCGGAATAACATTAGAAACGACAAATCTTAGCTCTTCGCGGCTCATTCGTGTCGAACCGTTTTTTGAATTTTTCGTACTTTTTCCTCCGATCGTGAGTGCCGAGCGGCCGAAATCACGGAAGGAGACACGAATGACCGGCGTTGAGATGCAACATCAAACTCTTGTTGGAACAAACTTTCAATATTTTTTGTAAATTCTCTTCTCCTCTCACGAAATATGCCAACTTGTTATTTTTTCTTCTATTCCTGTATTTTTCAATATATACCAATCTGCTACTTCCCATTCTCTTTATCGACCTCTCTTTTCATATAGATAGAATTTTTCAATATTTCAAGTAAAATTACTTATCATGTCGTATATAAAATATATTTGGAATACATCCGAGTGTAATGTTTCGGCAAATGCGGTGCAGAAAAAAAAAACGCCGCGATAGTTGGAACGGATTAATTTTTAGATTTTTCCACACGCGAGAATACAGTCGGATGAGCTATGGACACGAGCGAGACCCGAGCTCAAAGTTTGGGAGTTGAAAGAATTGTAACACGATTGAAGAATTAAACGCTCCAAAAATATTTAAAAACTAAATAGCTATAGAACAGGAATCGCAATATTGCCAAATTCAATGAGCAACGGCGTATCGTTTGACAAATTCAATTTATTCAGGTCTGCAGGATATTTGAAATCTTTGGCATTTAGAAATTGTACGTTGAGTTTTTGCAAATTAGTAGACTCATAAAAGGAGCAATAGCCGTACTACTTAATAGGGTCGTCGCCGATTAAATTCTTTTTCCAAACGGGCTCGGCGAACCGTCTCTCAACGGAGTAAGCAAAAGAAACAAATTATCGTCTTGCAACGAGGAAAAGAACCATACATCTGTCAACAAGATATTCAGAAAATCTTCATGCGGAATTTTTTTTTTTTTTTTTTATTCTTTTCTTCGTTTACGATATTAGAGGTTAGAAATAATAATGACGAGAAAATATTTTATAATTATATTGGGCGAATGTTCGACATGACGAAATGCAGTCGCAAGATACCGAGTATTTTGGACAATAGCCAGGGTCGTGTGACAACATTTAAACAGAGTAAGAACAACTTCCCAAAGGACTTTCGTACACATGATGTAATAGCGAATAATTTGGATATAGTAGTTACATTTTTCGCTGTTTCTCCGTATCCAGGCTGCGACACCCATTGTCGAGGTACCAAATTGCCGCTGACATCCCGTGCATCGCTCCAACAAACTGCACTGTAATTTCTTTGAGTTACTATTGTTAATAATACGAATGCCGCCCGGTCGTAAAATTGCTGCGAGCCCCTTGCTGGTCGCCATGTTGTATGATATGAGTCGTCGTCTGAGACCGATCAGACAACGCATGGCCGTTCTCGGTTCTCGTTCTTTCCCCGATCCCGATGATACACGGTGGCGGCGGCGGCGGCGGCGGCGGCGGCGACGATGCGACCACGCGGTATCAACAACATCCTCATCGATCTAAGAATGAGTTGCTGCCGCCGGTTCTTTATATTCTAGAAAGTACTTTTTCGTGTTATCATCAAGTTTATATGAATCAATTTTTAAGAGTCGAATTGTTATCGTTGTTCGCTTCTTGTTGTTTCTTATTATAAAACAGAGATCGTTTCAATAACAAGCGAATTAATAAAAGAGAGAGAGAGCTTTCATTTGAAAATTTTCCATTGCTCGCTCATTGCCCTTTCTTTTTTTCTTATCGCGGAATTGAATAGAACCCTTTTTATATATACATCCTGAACTTTATAGTGTTACCAACGGTCGATAAGAAACTAGTGATCATAGCGATAATTGTGGCGGCCTGACTAGCTTGGCTTCTTTCATGTTGGCGGCTCTGAGCTTTTCCGCGCCATTGTTCAAACTTGTATGGCAAGTGCAACGTAAATAATTAAATCAATTTTTATCAGATGGAGGAGCAACGAGTTTTTCAAGAAAAATAATCATTATTTTCATGCAATAAATATTTGATTCTCAAGTTTTTCCAATTTTTTAATGTTTTAATGTACTTTTTTTTTTCTTATTGAAAATTCGCATGTGTGATGGAAAATAAATGATAATATTGAAAAAGTGTATAAAGTATCGTTGTTTCATCTCTTGCGCGCGTCAAGGGGAGGGGGGGGGGGGCGCTTAGTAGCAAGTTCGGAGGATTTGCGGTCTCGAGGAACGACGACGACCACGACGGTTTCGTCCGTCGAGCAGCCCAAACAACTTGCGTCTTGGAAAGTTTTTTTTTTATCATACGCGGTCTCGTTTTTTTTACCGTACAAATACTACTACGAAGCAAGCAAGAGTGAGTGATCAAATCGATATTTCTAGCAGTGGCAAGGATCAGGAGAGGGGGGTCTGCGGCGTTGTTCACTCGGCCATTGTCCGTGCTCGAGTGATCCTGCTTCAACTCGAAAGGGCAGCAGCAGAGATAGCACACGATGAAGGGGCGGCATTTAATCTTCGATTGACCCACAACAATTGAATTGTCTATAATATATTATTGGAAATTTGAAAATCTCCTTTCTCGCGTTTTTCTGTTTTCTTTTTTCTCGAATAATTTTCAGAATTATTTTTCATTTCGCTGTTTCTTTATTTTCCTGCAAATTTTTCATCAATAACATATAATAAAGTGTATCTGGTGTAATTTTTTTTTTTCGTGGCTCATCGACGTTCCCGCAGGAGGTGTCGTCTCGAATACGTTTTGCGGTGAAAAAAGAAAAAAAAAACTGACTCGATAATGAAATAAGTGTAATGAATAAGATGTGATTCGTGCTCAAAATTTTCTGTTTTTTTTTCTTTTTTTCTCATTCAAATCGCGTATCATCGATGATTTTTCCAATATATAATTAATTGGAAATAACATCCGGCCGTTGTTGCGAGGTTAATTGAATTGTCGTTTTTTTTTTCTTCAACAATGGTATTGGGGAGAAATGACAAGAGGAAAAGGAAAGAGGGAGATCTTGTGGATCTCATGGATCCACTATCCGAATCGCCAAAAAGGTATTTGATATTTCTATTTACTGCTCCAAATCGATTGAATTTTATATGAATAAATCCTCGCGCATATAGTGGATATTATAAGTTGAAAACATCCATAAATATTTGATACGTGAAGCATTCTTGGCTAAAATTAACAACAATTTCTTTCATCAACTTTTAATCTTTTTTTTTCAAAATTTTTTCAATATTTCATCTTACGCCCGCTTTTAGAAAGTATTCAAAAGTTTTTTTCATTTTATGGCTTGCTTATTCGTATGAAACGAACTGAAAATAGAAAATGTGGCAAAAGTATGATTTTTTTTGTATTTCTTAAAAAGGTTGAATGTCACGACAAGTTTTCTAGAATTCAATTCAATCGCAAGGTTTATGCAAATTCGCAAAATTTCTATCCTCTATGCGTAAACAAAGTTGCACCGACGAATAGGAATTCGCAAACACGAAATTGAACGAGCATTCACGCCCTTGACTGATTTTTTTTTTTTTTTTTTTTTTTTTTCTTTTTGACACTTCTAGAACAAAAGTTCATGCGCAGAGAAAATTTGCTCAAGGAGCAGCGACGGTTTTCAGTCCGGCTCCTCCATTGGTCAAAGAAAAGGAGAAAACAAAACCGGCGGTTGTCACCGAACTAATAACGCACAAGCGACCAAATACCGAGGATTTTCTCACCTTCCTCTGCTTTCGGGGTAACCTTTATTTTTAGCAGTTTTAACTATTTGCTACTTTGGTTATTCCCCATCGATCGTGAATTCATTCGAGAACAATGGGAATAATCATGATTTTTCAATGAAACTCAGCGATGATATTTAATTTTGGGAATCATTGAAATAATTTGCTGGTACACGAGTCGTATTTATAAATGCAGAAAAATCTGATTTTCAGGAACATCTATATTGCCGCCGAGTTTAAATTTCTTCAACGTTGGTTCTCGAAAGGATAAGACGGAGGGTAAAGGCAGCGGCGGCGGCGGGGGCGGCGGCTCTGGCAAATCCGGAACAAAAGTGTCATCGAGTACGTTGTCCGCTTCGGGGAGCGGCGGCGGCGGCGGATCCTTGGGAAAAGGAGAATCGAGCGGAAGTATCAGGAGCAAGGGCGGAGCAAAGAGTTTGACCACGATGAAGAAAAAAGTGGTGGGGAACGTAGCGCCTACGACGCTGAGTAAATACAAAAACGCAACGTCCACGGTGCAGGCATTGAAGAAAAAATATCAAGAGCAACGTTTGGCTAAACAGCGAATAAAAAACAAATTCAAAGCGTCGTGCGTAATGACAACCCGTTCGTCGAGCGATCGTACACCGCACAAGAGCCTCCCAAAAATATCATCAAGGAAATTCGTACCTAGTAACGAAAAAAAAAGACGAGATGGTTTACGAAGCGGTGGATTCGTTGACAAGTCGAAAAAAGTAATTATTTCGAGGAGCAAAGTTACGAGAAGTTTGACCTCAAAGAGAAATAAAAAGAGACCGAGCGTTAAGGAAGAATCGAGCGAGTCCGAACAGGATTCGGAAACGGCTTCGTCCGAAGAAGATGAGGATGAGGAATCAAGACCGAAGAATTCAGCGCTAATTCGGAAAGCAGGGACATCGAGCACGAAACCAATCCAAAAGAAAATATGCACGAGAAGTAAATCAGAAATGAGAAGAATCACGAGATCTCAGAGGGAAAGTTCGACGATAAAGCAAACCGGTATGTCGAGAAGACCAACGAGAAAAACGAAAGAAGCGGCTGCCGTTTATATGGAAATATTAGGACGAAAATTGGTCAGTCCGGAGCTTGAAAATGAGGATAATATATCAGTGGACAGTTTTCCCGAGTTGCCGAATGCTCGACGCACCGCCCAAGCAGAGAATGAAATGAGGGCGAAAACGAAAGCGGCGGCGGCGGCGGCGGCGGCGGCCGCGACGGCCGCGACGGTGACGTCTAAGAGCGTCAAAGAGACTAAACAAAAGGATTCAAAAAACGAGGAAAATATTACCAGCAGAACGAGAACGAAACCGGAAAAAGAGCGAATATTGAAGAGTAAAAGGACACTTCGAGTTAGGAGATATTGTGAATTGGACAGCGAAGACGATTCGGAGAGTTCGGTAGAGCCGGAAAAGGTTAAACAGCAGTCGACGCCACGTCGGAGCCCGGCCAAAATTGAAAAACCCTCGCCTCGAAGTTTGCGTTCCTCTTCGAGGAATCAATCAGCGAAAACGGCAAAAGTCATCAGCGTCAAGAGGACGAAAGAAAGATCGGTCAAGCGTCCGAAAGTAGTGATAAAAAAGTCGGTAGAGGACGAGGAGGATGATGATGGGGGGGGCGATTCCGAGGAGGAAGAATCGCTGGTAAATCTGTTGAACAAAATGAACAAGAAGAGGGGAGAAAAAAGTGTGAAATCGGCGGGGGGAAAAGTTGATGAGCAGCAGCGGCAGCAGCAGCAGCCAACAGAGAGAAATGAAAAGAAATTCGTAGTAAAGTCGGAAAATACGAGAGATAAATCAAGTCTGGTCGCGTCACAAGTCTCCGACGACGAGGAATCTTTTCGAGGTTTCACAAAAAAGGCGATATCAAAAGTCCTGAATTCTTGCAATTCTCATGCTAGCGCTAATCTTTTGGCGAGCGAAGAAGCCTCCTCGTGCTGCAATCTCGAGTCGAGCCAAGAAGAAATTGTGAAAATCGATATTTGCACGAAATCCTCGGAAAAATCGCTCGAAAAATTAGTGATCGATGATTCGTCGAGAGAGTTGGGAATATCGAGTATAAAATCATCTCAGGAGACTACGGTAATCGGGAAAATTCAAGAGGAAAATTCTTGCCTCGAGGGGTCCACGAAAGTGGAGGAAAAATGCAATCATCCGGCGTCGAACGATACGGCCACGATAAATCTAATGGATATGCCGTTAAGCGGTGTTTACGGTCGTAAAGCGCGAGTCAACATGTCGACGGAACAGATTGAAAAATGGTTGAACGATAGTTCTATGGCGCGTGAAAAATCACGAGAAAAATCGTCGGAGAGCGAAAGACCAACGAATTTTCATTTCGACGTTCCAGCGAGTAAATTAAAATCCGAGAGTGGTAATCATTTGTCGATCCCAACGAGAATTCAACATCTCGTACGTCCGGTCAACGTGACGATACCGAAATTGGTGGATAAATCGTTGGCCCGAGCAGAACGATCCACCACCACCACCAGCAGCAGCAGCAGCAGCAGCAACAACAACAACAACAACAACAACAACAACGGCGGTAACAAAATAATAACAAATATCGTTCAACTGGAACGTTTTTCAAATATAACGAAACCGTTGAATATTCCAACGCCGAATAGAAACAAAATAAATGCGGATATAAAAGAGATAATAAAGGGCCGAAGCGGTAAAGGAGGAGGAACAACGAGAGAGGAAAAGTCGACGGGAGAGGAGAGCGACGGTGTTTCGAAATCCGATCAAAATTCGATTGACGGTTCGTCGCCGGAAAAAAAAACAACACCCGAGAAAAAGCCAATGTTTCAGCAGCGAAAAACATTTTTACCAAAAGTTAAAGAACGGAAAACCACAATTCCTAGCGCAAATGCCTTTTCACCGGAAAACGAGAGCAGCGTTTATGCTTTTGAGAGCGATACGGAAATACCGATAAATACACCATTTCGTAGGAAGCTCAAGGAACAAGCTAACAAGCCAACTTTCGGAGAATCGGATATATCAAGACCTGAATTTGTGGAAAATTCTATGGCTAATAAATTATTGAACGATGGAGATTCGAGGATTGACAAATTTTTAGTTCCCAAAACTTTCGGAACCTTGTCTCAGATGCAAGTTTTGCCTTTGAGTAAAATGTCTGCCGAATGGAGTGGCATCAATTGTAATGCCTCGATCGCGGTACAGGTTAATTTTGATGAGCAGTCCCGAGAGATTCAGCCTTCCCAGCAGCAAGAGAAACACCAGCGGCAGCCGCAGCAGCAGCAGCAGCAGCAGCAGCAGCAACAACAACAACAACAAGAACGAACGAGCGATGGTAAATTATTAGTGAAAGAGGAGAATTCGATGGTACGAGATAAAAATGAGGAGATGGTTATTGGACAACAAAAGTGCACGGAAATATCGACACAAACGGAAAACACTAATGAAAATGAGAACGAGAATGATGGCCACGTTTTTTATATACCGTTGCAAACCGTCGGTAGAAATGGACCAAATCTCGTTCAGGGTCAACAATTGATTCAGGGAGTCGCCGTTAAATTGGGCACCGAAGGTCCTAACGGTCCCAATCAGAGGGTTTTGTTGAGAGCTCAATTAGTTACGAAACCACCTATGGCCGTAGCTCGATGTCCTCCCGTTGGTACCGTCCAACCGACAACTCGTAATCCACCAAACTCCTCTAGTTCCACCACTTCCGTTCTCGACCATCCCTACGCCGTCCTCGATCCTACCCAGCAGCAGCAGCAGCTGCAGCAGCAACAACAACAACAACCCTCCACTTCGAGCAATTCCAACGTTTGTCCTATTATTGAAACCGTTACGGACTCTACCGCTCCTCAGAGTCAAATTCCACCAGGTTCTAGCCCAATCAGCAGACTCGCTGCTGCTGCTGCTGCTGCTGCTGCTGCTGCTTCTTCCCACCTCACTGCCAATGAAAAGACTATCGCAACTGGTACAAAATCACCGAAAAGTGGGCGTGAAAGAAAAGCCTCGGTTGATTCCACCAAAACTGCCAAAAGGTTAGTTCATCATTTTTTAAATTCCGTCATCGCGCTCTCCGAGTAATGTGAACTTTAACAAAATGATTAATTCGTATTTCAGAACTTCGGCAAAATCAAGGCAAAAAATGTCGGAAATTTTGTCACCGACCAACGCGACAATATTTCCCGGCTCGACGAATTCGACGAAAGCGGAAGCCCGCCTCGTTGAGGCACCGACTTTCCATCCGACTGAAAAAGATTTTCAGGATCCCCTCGAGTACATCGATAAAATAAGATCGATCGCTGAGAAATTTGGTATTTGCCGAGTCGTACCACCTGCCAATTTTAAACCCGAGTGCAAAGTTTCGGACGACATGCGTTTTACAGCGTACAATCAATACGTCCATCGGATGCTTCATCGTTGGGGCCCAAATGTCAAGGAAATGATGGCTATTAAGAAATATCTTGCTACGCAGAGTATCACCCTTACTCATCCTCCATGGGTTGGTATTTTTTAAAAATTGCGCGGTTAAAAATAAGCATTTTTATACTATCATGGCATATATTAACTTTTTTTTTTTCCTTCGTCCTCGCGACAGATCGGTGGAATGGAAGTAGATTTGCCGCACTTGTACCAAACGGTCCAGAGTCTCGGTGGTTTGAAGGAAGTAATTGAGAAGAAAAAATGGCAAAAAGTTGCCGACGGTATGAAAATACCAAAATCTGCCCAGGATCGTGTCACCAAACTCGATGATATTTATTGCAAATATTTATTACCATATGACACTCTATCGCCGGGTAATTGAAAAATTTTCTTTAGCCGATCGGCATTCGGTGCTGCATGAGTAATTTTTTTTTTTTTTTTTTTTTTTTTTTTTTTTTTTACATATAAATTTGGGAAAAAAAACGAAAAATTCTTCAACCCCGATAATATATAAATTGTAGAGGAACGAAGTAATCTTTTCGATGACGTCGAGGAAGATTGGAAAAAGAGAGAAACAAAGACTTTGCAAAGGCTCGATGCGCAATCTACCGACAACGATGACGAGGAAGATGACGACAGTTCTGACGAGATTGAAGAATGCATCATTAAAGTAAGTAAGCCTCGTCTTGCAATTCTACTTAATGTTCCATGCGTTTGTTTGATCGAACGATTGAACCTTCATCAGGGACGAAATATGCCGTTGAACGCTTTTTATCGAATCGCACGAAATACTCAACGAATGTGGTTCGGGGAGAATCAACGTCCGGCCAACGAGGCCGAGGGGGCTTCGGCCATCGAAGTCGAGGCTGCCTTTTGGAAACACGTGGCCGAGAGAAAACGTCACGTTTGCGTTCATGCAGCCAGCATAGATTCGAGCGGGCGAGGTTTTGGCTTTTCCGTCGCTAAAAACAGCCCCTTCGCGAGACATCCCTGGAATCTCAAAGTTCTTACCAACAACGCTGGCTCGGTCTTACGAGCTCTGGGCCCCTTGATGGGTACAATAAATAAATATATATCTCTTGGCTAAAAAATATTTGTCCGTTTTTCATGGGATCTTGATTTTTACAGAAATAGAGAAGAAGAAAAGTTTAATGATTTCGTTAAATGAAGAATAAAAATCGAATTACCAATTTTAGAGAAAATTGGAAAACGAACAAAATGAGCCTAGAGCTGGATGCCACGGGCAAAGCCCGCCGTAGAGTATATTATTAATTTTCGGTTTATTTCAGGAGTTACCGTGCCGACCCTCCACGTGGGAATGCTCTTCAGTGCCTGTTGCTGGTATCGCGATCCTCATGGACTTCCCTGGATCGAATACCTTCACACGGGAGCCAAAAAAATTTGGTACGGAATTCCGGACGAGCGTAATAACCATTTCCGAGAAGCACTTTCCAAAATGGTGCCTCGTTATTGCAAGAAGAAAACTATATGGCTGCCGTCGGACACCGCCATGGTACCGCCAGAATTATTAGTCAACAACGGTGTACCCCTGTGCCGTACCGTCCAAGAACCTGGACAATTCATCATTGTTTTTCCCAAAGCCTTCACATCGAGCATCTGCACCGGTTACGTCGTGTCCGAGAGCGTCTACTTTGCCCAGCCTGCCTGGCTCGAAAACGCCGAACAAGTATTCAAAGTACGACATCCTCTTGGTATTTTCTTACATTTTTATTTTGCTCCCCGATATCATTCTTTCATTCTCGACCGATGCAATTGCACTACCGAGACAAGGAAAACATTTGCCCCCCCCCCCCGCCTCCTCCTCCTCCGATATATTCTTTCAACCTTTAGACTCGAATGGATAAACGAAAATTTGTGTTTCTTTTTTTATTTTTCATTCAGGACTTGCAGGACAGCTGTGAGCCATCTATATTCTCCTTCGAAAGACTTTTATTCAGCATCATTAATGATTCTCGCTCTCAGTACGATGTATTGAAACAGGTAAAATTCATATTTGCCTCTCATCATTATTGCCGTAGACCAGGGAGAGTATATCCGGATAGTAGAAATGTATAAATTTCAAGAAAAAAATTATTCATGCGCATGATTCTTCCATTTAAATACCACCATATTGATTTATTTGGCATTTAAGTTGAAAATTTACAAATTTACTTATTTTCGTAGATCATGCCGGTTGTGATAAAAATTCGAGAACGCGAACACGAGTATAGGAAACAATTGGAGTACATCGGATTGATGGACAAAGAAAAACTGCCACTGCCAGGTACGGGAAAAGGAAAGAAGGGGAAAAAAATCAAGGAGGAAGACGGTGACTTTGAGTGTGAGACTTGTCGGGCTAACTTGTTCGTCTCTCTCGTAAATAATTCTCAAGACGACAGCATGTATTGTCTGCCGCACGCTCTCCAAATGATCGTACGGAAGAAACAAGTACTGAAAAATTGTACTCTCATGTACACGTATACGGAGGTAAGAATTTGCTTTTTTATCCTTTGAAAATATATAGAATATCTACTACTACTACTACTATCGATCTTATTTACATCGATATTTGATTCATTTGACAGGACGAACTGGATGATTTGATACACAAGTTGGAAGATAGAATCGAAGCCAAGTCGAAGAAACCTAATCAAATCAGGCAATCTAAATAGTAATTTACACTTATTATATAGATATATAATTTATTGGCAAAAATTATACATCTTTTATAGATATTTATAGAGTTTTATGAATTCTGGTGCGCATATTGAACATACGAAGTCCCGCCAAACGTCGTGCGTCTCATAATTTCAGGTTGAAAAAAAAAAAAAAAAAAAAAAAAAGAAATAATGAATACTCGGAAAATCAGTCGAAAAATTGCAGCAGCACCGCTCTTTTCTTCGTGTTCTAGATTTTATTAACTCGGTATCGTCGTGCGTATTTTTTTTTTTTTTTTTTTTTTTTTTTCTTTACTCCTTAATCGCTGATAATGTGTAAAATGTGATGAAAAAAGAAAAAAGACGAGAAAAGCAGAATGTTAGAAGTGTTATAGTCAAATTGAAAGACGATCGATCGAGGATTAAAAAAAAAAAAAAAACAACGTATACTAGCGCCGCGTAATGCAAAATTTAAATCGGTTTCTGTGCTTTTCACTGTTGCCCCGTCGTATTGTTGTCCTTCGGTATTCAAAGATCAATATTACCGATTTATCCAAGTGCCAAAATCCATTTTTTTTTCCGAAAATAATTTTCTTCGTCAACCAAATGGGAGAATAAGAAAGAAAATAAAAAAAAAAGTAAGGAAAGAATTTAAATAAATAGACGTGATAATAAATTTATTTGTTTATACATTTCGATTCTCCAAGGATTCGTGTAATAGTGTCTTTCTTATTTACTCTTCACTTTCGTTATACTCGAAGATAAATTTTACTCGCAAATTTTACGAGACGCAAATGTGTACGAAAAGCTTGAACGTTTGAAATAAACATTTTTCCCCGTCGGTGAGCAATACTCGCACACGCTTCATTCACCTACCGCCGCGCAATACAGAAAAGTTCTGTATAATACTCCATTATATTTGTTTGATTCTTTTTCTCGTGTACAAGGATCGTGCATATCCGCGTACAGAAATATACATTTGTTGGAGCATTTTATATAGAAACTAAATAAAAATGGTCGCTTCAGTGGATTAATTGTAAAAACAAAAAAAAATAACGGTAGATACATAAACGCGTAAAAAGCGCGCTCTTTCTCTTCTCTGTCTTGGAAAATGACAAACAAATTTTCGATTCGCATTCTCAAAAAATCAACAAAAACTGAATATTGATTTAAAAAAAAAAATAATAATAATAACAATCGTCAATTACAAAACAGTTACGATCCAAAGAGAATCAAGTCATTAAGAGAAATGTACTCACGAGATTCCAGCTACAAAATTAAAGTCGACAACGACTTTCATACAAAAAAAGGAATTTGAACATTCGACTCTATGTACGATCAAAAGTTCTTGGAATCCAAACGCAAGTTGAATTTTTCAAGCTTTTTAGAAAAAAAAAAAAAAAAAAAAGCGGCTGAGGATCAAAATGGTTATGAATTGAAAACTGTAGCTAGAAATCAATGAGTAAAAATGCTTTAATGACATGGAAGGAATGTCAACCGGAAGAATACTTGATAAATATTCTTATTCTTTTTCAAGCCTTTCGTCGTCAATGGTACCTATCTATATGACGCACGTAGGCGCGCGCGCACACACACACGTATATCTATACGTGAGAGCATATTTATATAATTTTATAAAAATGTATACCATGGTCGAAATTCAACATCAGATTTGACACTATGACTGTTCTCGGCGCTGTAAAACGTCGAAAAGGACTTGAGTCGTGTCGTCCTTGTCTTTACCAGCATCTTCACCGTCTTCCTCCTCGTCCGAACTAAAGTTCGAATTGAGTAAGTTCGTGAGTGATGTAGATTTTTGTGCCAATAGCGGCAAATTTGATTCCGTTTGATCTTCACAATTGGAGTCGATCGTTGTTACGGAATTCGATTGTAATTCGAGCTTTTCCATCATGTCCTTGGAACTTTTCAATACTTTTTGTATAACGTGCATTACTATACCACCAAGGCACATTAACAAGCCGATGAAATTAAGACCCGTCATACTATCGCCTTTGAATTCAACTGCCAATATCACAATGCACATTTCCTAGAGAGATGAGAAACAAAAGTATATAAAACGATTAAATACATTATTTTGACCGAGATATGAAATTTTATGAAAAACGAGGAAAAAAAACTAACTTTTAATAATTGTTTGCAATCGTTTATTTCTATCGAAAATACTTACTTTGAGAACTCCCGTGATAGAAAGCGTCAGACTAGATGTGTAAGTGACGACTACAAACTCCATAACTTCCATATTAAATGCTAGAATGGCACCCGCTAAAACGGCCGCGGTAGTCGACAGTACTTGACTCGCGTTGTTCCAGTCGGTTGTTAGCAAACTATCGTAAATTTTACCACCTAATCACGATATTGTTATAATGATTAAAAAAAAAAAAAACAACAACAACAACACAACGAAAACGTAACGTGTGTCGTTGGAAATTGTTTCAACGTCTTTCGGGTTTGGAAGAATTATAGCCGGCTCTTTTTTTTTTTTTTTTTCCCTCAAAAAATAAGAAAAATCGACATGAATATCTTTCGATCAAGGCCAGTGACCGGTTACATCCCCCCCTATTTTTCAATCAATTTTTCATTCGATACACATTGTATTGGAGATTTGAAAAACGGAACTCACTCTCGAAGTACAGAGCAACAGGCAAAATGGCGAATAACATCCAAGGTTGCATGTAATACATCATATCGACGGGGTTACTCATGCCGAGCTTGGATTTTTGCATCACCAGTTGCGCCATTGTCCAGCGCAAGCCGCTCGACAGAGCAGCAAACAGACATAACAAAAATCCAAGGAGATCAAATTGTACGGATTTGTAAGTGAACATCATCAATCCCATCGATATCATGGCCACAACTCCGACGAGGGACCACGACTGCGAACAAAAAATATTTTTTTCCATTTTTAATGAATTACATTTGATTCTTTTGATTTTCTTTTTTCACATCACCGTACTAATTGTTTTTCTTTTTGCAAATACTTTTTTCTCCAGTTTGAGAAGTACGGAGAATCCAAGAATGAAAATGATGGAGGTTGATTTTGTCATTGTGTAACTGTAAAGAAACGAAATTCGTCAACGAGATCGAAACGATCGAAGAGAAAGGAAATTGTATCGAAAAATTGGAGATATGAAATTAAAGAGAAAAAAACTTACAGAGATATAGTTATGAGAGACATGGCCCAATTGGAAAATCCAACGTCTAATCCGCTCGCGATCCCTGGCAGCGCGAGAGACGAGAGAATAGTTTGCCATGGCACTTGGCATTGTTCTCGCCCTTTTGCGCATTTCCTCGCGCTTCTTACCAATAAAGCGAGAAGAAATTTTACAACTAAATGGCAAAGAACGACGCTCAGCGGACGAAGGAATTTCTGAAATATTTATAAATATTATAAATTCATAATTATTATATCGTAAATCGTTTCAATCGTCGGATCGACAAGCCGAGAGATACCGAATTTCAGGGGGCAACGAGTTTTTACTAACATAGGCTTCGTACAACCATTGCTGATAAAACGTCAGTCCGACGGAAAGAATAAAATATATGGAAATTAAAAAAATAGACTGAAATATTCCGTGCCAGAAGGACTTTTCCCATCTGGAAGCATTTTGGAATTCTGGCACCTGCTGCAAATAATAATCCGAGCCATCCGGATCCTGTCTGGCTATTTCATATTTGACATTTGAACTTGGCATTTCGAAGTTGCGATCGGTTCTGAAAAAAAAAAAAAAAAAAAAAAAAGAAAAAGAATACACGATACCTTCTGTATACAAAAAATATTGGTTCAAACGTATTTTCATTCCTTGTCCGCGGCGGTTGAATTTCAATTTCTTATAAAAAAAAAGTAAAACAAACAAATACAGAATTTCTCAAACTCCGAGTTGATAAAAAATTTTGAAAGCTCGCATCGTTGCGTCATTCGAGGGCAGCAAAGAGCTCGGATGGCAGAGTAAATAAATTGTATTATCTTAATAAATTTATATACCAACTTTTGTTGAGTCGTTGAAGCAGAAAAATTGCAGATTCAAAAAAACATATCCTCGAAGCGGCAAGACGGAATTTCATTCGGCGGACGACCTTGAAATTTTTATGATTCGATGCGTATGGTCTCGAAAAAATCCGTTGATTACATTACACTCTTATCGATACGATGATGAATAGAAAGAAAAAATATAGCGCCCGAATCGAGGGTTGACGATGATTAAATTGTTAATGAATCGAAGCAGAAACTCACCAGTTTAGAATTCGCTCATAGCGGTAGACCTCGTCCATTCGATTCGATGAATAGAGGAAAAAGCCGAATTTATGTTTAATTGGTGTTTTTTTTCCATATGTCAAAATAAAACACCGAAAACTCGGGGGATGCGAATGCATCAACGAAATTGTTTCGAGAACGGTGCTTTTCCTAAAAATTCCGAAATTTCGAAGAATAAATTAGAGTGGCAGAAATTTTGGAAATAATAAAATTCATGACCGATGAACCGAATAATGCTCATGTTTTGACATAACCTTCGAAATAGCGGAGCATACTCGACCGATGTGGCGAATTTTCTTTTCTTTTTCTTTTCTTTCCTTATGTTGAGAAAAGCGCAGAAAATTTTGAGACCAATGTATGTAATTACGCGCGCGAAGCAGGTTTTCTTCACTCGATATCACTAATAAATTTCATCATCGCACTCTGGATTATTCCGTGTCTTTTTCCTTCCACACGGTATCACAATATCAGGATTCTCGGGAAAACATTTCCGTATCCTCCGATACCGCGCCAGATGTTTTTGCGTGACAGCCACAAGCAGTACAAGCTGTACAAGCACATTGAGCTTGCGTGGAATGAAACAATCCACCACCTGCTCCTCTCCTCTCTTTCAAAGTTGGCCCGATTTTCACGCATCAGCTATCAGCTATCAGCTCTCGCCCTCTCGTCCTCTCATCGCCGCGGCGCAAGTACACGACGAAGCCGCTTGTATTTTTTCAGCGCTTCCGCATCATCGTTGCTGGTATTGTTGTTTTTTTTTTTTTTTTCGACACGTTTGATAGTCGGAGAAAAGTAAAAAAAGGAAAGAGAGAGAGAGACGCATGGAGAAAATAAAAAAGAATGAACCGAATGAACGATGCATGTGTCTCTACTGCTTCGTGCGGCTGCTGCTGCTCCCCGAATCCCGAATAAAACAACGTAGTGCAGAGTGCAGCAGGATTTTTACCGACCGCGTGTACTCTCTACGAGCGGGTATATACGCGCCGCATCTCGAATTTTTCAAGTTCCAGCCCACGCAGAACGATGGCAAAAATAAAATATGGGCTCTCAAGCTTTTTTTCATTACATCTCGATCGGACAAGCGCGCGGTCTAGGAAAATTACAATCTTGCTATTTGCAAATATTGTATACAATTGAGCAAAGTTAACGTCATTTCGTTGTCGTAGATAAATAGGAAATAATTACATATACCGTCACTGCAATTTTTCAATAAATATTATAAATATTAACGACTCTACGAATAAAGTGCATGAATAATATATTTTCAATACCAATCGAAATAATTAAAACTAAGGCGATAAAAAACATAAAAAAATACTCTTTGTCGTTATAGCCATGCAGCGAGGAATTATTTCATGTTCTCAATACAATCGCGATATTAAAGATTGTTGGTAGAGAGCTATAACATATAATTATTGAAGTCGATTATTTTATTTTGAATTAGATATTTTTCTTGTGTCGTCGAGCCGCCGCCGCCGCCGCCGCCGCCGCCGCCACCACCGCCGGCGATAATTTTGTACAGTTTATCGTTAATAATTAAAAGTGGACGACAATCGCACTTGTCCCGCGATAACTAGAATTTGACGGTTGACGCTTTCTCTTTACGTTTTTATTTTTATTTGCTCAATCCATCAATCATATATATATGTCGGCGCGATTGCTCCTGCGCTGCTCCAATAACTTTTTGATGGTCTCGTGATTCGCGAGCTACCACCGCGGCGCCGCTATACCGGTCCGACGACCGAGGAAATAAAGCTGTTGGACAATAATTCTCGTTCGGTAACTAGTCACTGAACTAAAGAATTATCCGGCCATTCTTTTAATTATCACAATTCGCACGCGCATTATGTCCGCGTATCAATCATCCGCGGTAGCCGTTGTAACCGCGCGCTTTCCCCCCCCCCCCCCTCTCACTCTCTGGCACACGTACTTACCGCGTACAAAATTTGTAAACACAACGCTTTGTGTTTACAAATTAACAGTTTTTCGAGCTCGTAAATACTCCATTATTACCGACTAATTATGCAATTGTAGCGAATTGCATGCATGTTTTCACGTTCTTATGTATACGAATTCTCCAATGTAATTTACCGAAAACGGATTGCATTTGTTTTGTTATTTGCACGCCCATTCACGGTTATTGTGACAATGCATGAGATGAATAAAAGATTACGATGATGGTTTTGTCGTGCGGTGCAGCGCGTAGACGCATATCCATTATTTGGATGTGGTAGAAAAACACACATCACGATGATTAATTAAGCCATGCACTTATTGCGTTTTACTCTCTCAATCAATGTTGCTTATAATTTTGTCTAGAAGCGGCGTTCAATTCGCGTTTAATTATAATCAGTTCCCTTATCGGCGCGAATGATTTGAAATAACTTATTGTCATTTGCGGCAAAACCCGATCAATTTTATTTAGAATTTCCTTTACGATTCCAAGTTATTACAGAACTCTCTCTCGCTCTCCGTCCGTTCCTCATCGTCAAATTTTCCCCAAAAAATGTTTCGGTGCGAACGAAAAGATGAATTTATAAAACTTAAAAAACAAATCAATTCCAATGGTCAACGCAGCTGACTGGCGAATGTCGCCGGCAAATCGCTCGACGTTGATTATGATGATGATGATGATGATGAAAAAAAAAAAAAAATATTGTTATCGACGGAGGCCGGTTTAGCTCCCCGATCATCACTATATATACGTATATTCGTACATGAGGATAGGATGTTGAAGCTATTGTAGAAAAGAGTCCTTACCCGACCGAATCCCGTCGCGAAAATGTATTTTCACACTATAATTAGTCCGCGTCAGGCTCAATGACGCGACAATACATATTTGAAAAACTAGAGTGATATAAAATATGAATACCTAGTCCGTTGGCACGAATTTTTCAACACCGGCGCGTATCGCGGACCGCGGTATACTGTTATAATATATTGCGCGATCTCGACGAAAGAGGAATTGGCGCAGCGAGTGCGGTGCATGCGAAAGGAATAAATTTGCGAGTATATCGGAAAAACTTACTGAAAGAAAAGGAAAAAGTTTTTGAAAAATAATGAAAAGATAAGGAACATTTCTCGAAATAACGATTGACTCATGCCGGGATATATACATATTATAATATACTTTTTTCGCACACAGTTATTTATACCCGTTAATCAATTATTTATGTATATATGTATACATCTTTGTACACTATATGTATATGGACGAATATTAAAAAAATGTATATATTACATCGTTTATCGTTCCCCTCCCCCCTCCCCCCTCCTCCCCCCGTCTCTCTCCCTCTGTCTTTCCACTTTATTCCGCTTGAGAATGGAATTTGTTGGGCCGTTTAGGTCGTCTCCGTGTGTTATCTTCTGTCGCTACGACCGCCGTTTCTATAACTCCCTCGTCCTCGAGCTCCGCCTTTTCCCGTCGTCGTGGTTTTTGTATTTTGCTCGGGATTGAATCTCGTCGAGCCGCCGGTCCAACCACCGCTCGCGGTTCCCATTGCCGTTGGAGTCGCCGATAACTCTGCCGCTGTCAATGACGTCGTTGTCGAATTACTCTGGATCGCCTGCGAAATTGTATATCGATATGGTCAAAAATATTTATATATATCCTCGCAATCCCATCGCATCGCCAACAATCCTGTTTCTCCTATTATTAATATCAGCCATGCAATTGCTTTTTTATTCGCGCGTACTTGAAAATTTTTTTATCGTTGCGACATTCGCGGTTGCAATTGACGCTGCAATAAAATCGTTGAAAAAATTCGTCCCCCGAATTTACTCCCCGCTTGGAATTTTTCTTTTATTTACCAACGGATTAGTTCTAATTTGACCATTTATTTTTATACACGAAGAAAGTTTTTGTTCAAGAGCCCGCCGCCGCCACCGCTTTTCTTTTTATTCGCTTTATCCGGTTATTGAATTATTCGACCGAGCGCGTCAGAGGTTCGGAGGGAATACATTTTTTTTTCGCAGTCGCCGGGATATTTCGCTCGCGTATCATACCGCATACAATATGGGGGGGGGGGGGAAACGTTAAAAGTGTAACGCATATCGAATCACGCGCGTCGAGGACCGAGATGCCTGCTCCTCGTGCAGGAGTGATTAAATAAAAACAGCTTATAAGGATTGAAAAAAAAAAAAAAAACACAAATACATCGCCCACGATCATCGGATATATCTTATTTTTGACGATATTATGGAGTTGAACATTTCAACTACGCATATATCCGGATTTGCGCTACCAAGTAGTGCAGAGCTTGAATGTTTTTTTTTTCCCCAAATTTTCATCAATTTTAGACCGGTGACGTATATACATTACATACATTATATTTCATGTTGGAAGATTTTGGTAAATCGAATGGGAAATTTAAATATCCGACGATATAGAGCTATGAACAACGATATAAGCTATTTTCAAAAACTCTTTCCCTGCTCCGAGGGGGGGGATTCGGAGAGAAAACGAAAAAATGACAATTTATTTGGATGATAGAATTTTTGAATTTTTCAAAATGAATGAAATGATGAAAATTTCGATTTGAATAATAGAATTATTGATGAATTGGTACGCGCATTATATGCGACCCGGTTTTCCGTTTTCCGTTAATTCTTCTGTTTCGCGAACGCGAAGATGGTATTTACGGAGGAAACATGAAAGAAAAGATATGCGATAAGCGAATAACGAACCGAAGGCTGTCTTCCGGTTGATCCGGTGACGTTATTTGCGTTTCCGTTATTGGTGATGGCGGCGGCAGAGGCGGCGGCGGCGGCGGCGGCGGCGTTGTTTACGTTCGATCCCGGTGGTCCGGAGCCTCCCTGATTAACGAGCTGTTGAACGAGGGCCGGATTCGGTTCGCTCATATTCAATTGTTCATTGATAACCATGCAAAATTCACCAATTTTTTGTATATCACCGGTTTTGCCGGAATAAAGGGTGAGACATTGTCGCCAAACGGAGGCATAACCTTTGGTCAATTTAACGATATCCCCGGGTACCAACAATTGTCCGGGTTCGTCCCAAATCGAGACGTTCATACAAGCGGTCGTGTCGGCGACTTTGAAAGTTCGAACTTCGCGGTTTTCTTTAGTCAGTGTTGGATGACCAACCTCGAGAACGATAAACACCACGTTTATGTTTTTCTGTCCTGGTCGAATGTCCTTTATAAGCACGTATTCCATCGTCCTTTCCATCTCTTATTATTCACTTTCTTACGCGTACGCTTTCACTTTTGTTTACTCGCCAAAAAGCACCTCCGATCCGCCGCCGGACCAATATACGATATTAAAAACCAAAATTACCGATTTTTTTTACCACACTTTTGTGTTTTTTTTTCTTCTTTTTTTTTTTTTTTTTTTTTTTCTATTTCAAGCGAAAATTCTTGCGGTTTTTAATTCTCGGCCTTATCCGCCGCTTGAAAAATTACACCCTAATATATATTTGCACGATTTCTAAACAAATCCGACAAAATAATGTTCTCTTGTACACTTTCTATACTACGATGACTAAACGACCCGATCGTAGCCGTGCTGCTGCTGGTGCTTGCTCGCACGATACGACTCGATATACGAGTTTATATCTGGGAACTGGGAACAACAATACTCCTTGTCGCGCTGCTGTTCGCAGCTGATTAATCCCACGTCAGCCATCTTTTATTTCAGTCCACGATGGCCGAAAGATCGCGCCATGGGTCGCAGCGGTGGCGGCGGTGGTGGAAGAGGCGGGTACCACCGTCGGTCATCTCGTTTTTGTTTACAAATTCGACAAAATTCAAAAAATTAAGTCTATTCCAATATAGAGAATAATTCTTGTTTTTTTTTTTTTTTTTTTTTTTTTGCAAAAAATGCTTCGTCTTCACCATAGCCCACAACCCACCACCGGAATAACCTGAAATTATTGAACCAACAACATGCTTCTCGGGATTCGGGAGCTCATGCAGTTCAGCGGAGGCGCGGAGAGGTAATTTTCCCTATTTTTTATTTTTTATTGTGAGATGAAAGGCGGGAAATTGGAACGGTCAGCGAATAATCCAACACCATGCACGTATATTGTAATATGTACATATTGATATGTACCAACTGATGACGCTTTATGCACGAACGCGCGTGTATAAGTAAAAAGTTTCGCCATATTTTATTTTTTATTCGAATCCAAACATATGTGTCAATTGCGCGCGAATGGGGCGAACCGAGGCTATAACCCCGAAAACCGAAAACCAAAACCGAAAATCGACTCAATCCGACGAGTCTCCGCGATTAGCACGAACGTTGCCCGCCGCCGCCGCCGCCGCCGCTGTTGTTGTATCGTTGCATGACCTTGTTGATCTTGTTGATCTTGTTGGTAAACGCGCGCACGCGCGCGCGCAGTGACGAAACGCGAAATGACGAAAGTACAATCAACATTTTGAAGATGCTCTTGTGGAATATTTGGTCAAATCCATGACGCGCATATTAATCCTTTTCTTAATCCGATATATCCAACTCATCGGAACGCCTCGTATATTTTCCTCGTCTGCTTTTCCAATAACACATGCTTATTTATCATTTCTCCGATCTTTCTAACCTATAATTATTCCGATGGCTCCATCACTTTCGAAGGGCCCGATCGGTCTTACCGGCGTCGCCAGTTTTCTCTACACTTTTCATGTTCTCTATCGGCTCATGCGCTTCGCCTCCAGCCATAACGAGAGCTCCGAATACCTCTTGGATGGTCACGAGGGTGAGTATTCGTTCTCGCTACTCGGATGCAACCCATTTTTCGCCGCGCTTATTTATTTTTTTTCTTCTCTTCCTCAACAGAGACCCGGCTTCTGACGACTCTACGGATCCTGCTGCTCGACGCCTGCCTTCTCAGTTTCTTTATGTTGCAACACACTTTAATGGCCAGAGAGGAAATGAAAAATATTTACGAAAAATTAGGAATCGGAGAAATCGAGCGTAGCGTTTACAACGCCGCCAGTGCGGCGGCTCTATCTTTGCTCATCGACAATTGGCAAGTCGTACCTTGGATTTCCTTCTGGAACGTCGACACCTCCGAGAGTTACCGAGCTCGCATTCTTTTCCTCGCTTTTCACATATTCGGATGGTCCGTCGTCTACAGCGGGTGTCTCATGATGGACTTTGCCGAATTGACAGGGCTCAAGCAGATCTATTACAAATTCACCTCGAGGTCTCGCCCGTTGTCCACCAAGTCCAAGGAACTTTGCCGCTATTACGCCCACATGAGACATCCCAGTTTTATAGGATTTCTCGTTGTACTGTGGATTCGTCCTTCCATGACGTACGTTTCTTCCAACTTTTTATTTTTCCAACTTTGTTTCGAGCGCTCTCGCGTGTTTAAGGAGGGTGGCTACATACGACAATATGATAAGAATTTAATAAAATTTGATGATAACATTCTTTAGCATCAAATGCAATGACACAAATTTTTTCAAATTTTTCGTCTACATAGTTGTCGAATAATTGGAGTTTACAATATGCAAAAGATATACCTATATATATCAGAATCCTATGCTTACGGATGTAAACTCTAGTGTTGAATTACTCGAAAACTATGTAGAAGAAAAATCTTAAAAAATTTTTATATTCATATTTAATCTAAAAGAATATGCTCACCAAATTTCATTAAATTCTAATCATTTCGAATTTTCCTATGCTTTTAACATGGCAACATTGTTGTGTGTAGCCAACCTCCTTAACTCGTTTTTTTTTTTTTTTCCAACAACAATCGATTCGGAGACGGTTTAACGAACGGTGTTGTCGATAGTTTTCTATTTTTGAGAGCCCTTATCAAAGTTTTTATCTTATTTTTTTTTTTTTCATTCAAATTTCCACAAAAAATGAGACAACCCCTGCGTGGAAAAGAATATTCCTGAAAGACAGACCGCGTTCCGAATGAAAGATCGAGCACAGCTTATGAATTGGCCAAAGACTCAAGATTCATAAAATACTATTTAGGAAAAAATATCAACTCCCGCATGGAATTTGTTTTTATAATTATCACAATTTTCTTCCTCCTCTCTAATTTCATTTTTAAGAGTTTTTTTATTTTTTTCGTAACAACTGTTTCGTCGCGATCCATCAAAATTCAATAACTTTCATAGGAATGTTATTGAACTTTCATTGTCGACGCGAGGAGGGGGGGGATTTTGCACGAGAAATCGAAAAACCCTATCGGAGATGAAGTTTATTTCCCAGCACGTACAATATATATATATATATATATATATAAATATTGATGCTATAAGAGGCTCCGCGAAACACTCGTACGAAGCTATTCCATACCCGCTACTCCTCTATTTCCATCAACTTTGCGTAATATAAAAAATCCATATAATATACCCAGAGCTGAGAGAGGAGGAGGAGGAGGAGGCGGCGGAGCGCGATAAAATATTAAATCTTTTTTTTGTTTTTTTTTACCGAGTTAGACCGAAACGACGAACCTGTTGTTGTTGTCGATCGAAAAATTATCTTTTCTTATAAACGAGAAGCGTAAACGAGTCGCGACGAATCGAATTTTAAAATTCGTTCAATTCAATTTACAGGATCGATCGTCTTCTGTTATCCAGTTTGTTAACGACGTACATGATAATGATGTGGTCGGTCGACCAGGACGATTGTCGCTATCATGCTAACGCCATACAAAGAAAACGTCGTCATCTCTCATAAAAAGACAAAAGGATGTCTCGATGCCCCCCGTTGGACCGTACTTGTTGAATTTTTTTTTCTTTTTTTTCCGAAGCTCTCTGTTTTCCGTCAATAATTTTCGTACGATAAGAATTACTCTTCTAGTCGGGGGCGAGCAGTGCATCGATATCCAGCTCGGCCAAGCTTGGCGGGCAATCGGCTATTCTTCGTTGGGGGAAAAAAAAAAAAAAAAAAGTAAAATGATGGGTCGAAATGAGTATGAACCGCGACGCGTATCGTTAAATTATTTTCTATATTTATTCATCTTCGAGCGTACACAACTTGTGTTATAAATAGCATTATTCATGAATTATTCATCAGATGTGAGATCGTTCTCTACCGATTAGCTCGTCCAATTGTCAGGTAATGGGTAAATTTGATAAATATACTCTCTTTGATTACGAAATTGTGGGTAATTTTCTTGTTTTTTCTTTTTTTTCTATTTCGTTATTGTTTTCAATTGGTAACTTGGACGAGAAGGGCAGTTCCTTTGAGAATCCAGTAGGCTTGTTCACGAGCGGAGGGTAATAATATGGGAAGCACGAAATTGGTACTGTGTCCCGTTGTCGAAAGAACTCCGGCGCGTATACTCGTTTTGTACAACGGACACACGTATCTTGGATCGTTCTCCGGCAATGATTTTACCGGTTTAATGTGAATTACCGGCAACGGAGGATTCATTTCACCTGGTTATAAATTTAAAAAAATTCAATTTCAACGAATTTTCAACGGTCCAATGGCAGCCTGAAATTTGACTTTTCCTACGAGCTACGACTAAAATAATACCACGCCCAATATGTTTGTTTGTTCGTTCGTTTGAAAATGACCTTTTCTGGCATCGACGAGGAGCATAAATTTAGAGTCCCATCGGCCGGCATCCAAAAACAAACCATGAGTAAAAATTCCATCGGCGGGAGGTTCAAGATTTTTGTAAACCGAAGCAACTTCTTTGTCCAGAGCATTGTGCGCAGCTTCGATATCTTCCTGATGCAAAACTTGTTTCGTTACGGAAAAATCTAATCTCAGCTGATCGATCGGCAGGTTATACTTTCTCGCGTGCGTCTGCAGCATTCCAGTTATGAAACCTTGGGGAAAAGAGAGGCCCGATAGCCAAAAAGATATCGGCTGGGCGTCGGTCAACCAAATCTGTCGATGAAAAACATATGCGCCGCTATTGATTTCGCTTTTGGCCGAGTTGTTGTTGTTGTTGTCGCTCGACGCGAGATAAAAGAGAGAGAGAGAGAGAGAGAGAGAGAGAGACCCTTATAAAATCAATGCGAAGTTCCAAATCTCTGGTCCAACTGCCCAGCGTCTTCAACGAGGGATAGACGTTGACGCTGTGCCACAATTGGGGTACCTGCAACAACAAAATCGGCTTTAAAATTTTTTTCACTCTCTTTCTCTCCTCTTTATTAATTATTAACCTGATTATTAACGAGAGCTTTAAAAACTTTTTCCAATTCGTCCGACATGACGACAAATCCCTTGATCGCTCGTTGTAGATTATCCATAGAGACGTGGATTATCGACAAAAGTTTGTTGTATCTGTCGACCTCGTGTAGCAATACCGTCGTCAACGAGGCTAATCTTCCCGCTGAATCTTTCTACGCTTTCACAACATTTTACCAATGATTCCGAGTTAATGAGAGGTGAGAGGGGCTGATGAAAAAATAATTTCAACAAACTTTCAGATGATTCGGATTACAAGTGTCCGAATCGATGGAAACATCGATTCTTTCGACGATCGTATCGGCGATCCCAAAAACAATTTCGGAGCTCGATTTACCCTCCGCTCCGATCTCAACGTTCGGTTGTACTTCCAATATCGTCTCTATCACCATTTTCGTTTCTTTCAACTGGGGGGAGGGGGGAGGATATATTAATGCCAATTGAAAATTCGAGAGAGTTTGAGCCTTTTGATCAATGATTGATAACCTGATGAGCGATGTTGGCATTTTCGTGCATTCCAAATATTTCGGGATCTTCGATAATCGGAAAATTGTCTATAAAGCTCCTGTACTCGTCGAGGCTCTCGAAAGCCGGACAAAAATATGTGCCGGAGGGCGAATAAGTATAATCTGAGCGAGATAATTTAATAAATAAAATTTCAATATAATTAGAACAAAGAAGATGGATAAAATAAGAAGAGAAAAAAAAGTTTCAAGGCCCCCGAACTTGAGCGAAGAGTATTGGGTGAGAAAAAATTGGCAAGGATCGTTTTCAGGCATCTCAGATCCCAACCGTCGGTTATTCTTCCTCCGTAAGTTATTTCTCCGGTCGTATAAATCAAAGCGTCCCACGGTATTTTTCCGGATTGGCAAAACATTCGTAAATTAAGTAAACAACAATCACGATCGTTGTCGTTGAATTCGTATAAAATGTTCCAGCCGAGCGGACCGAATTTCTTACGTTCTTGTATGACGGCGTGAAAGAAGCATATACCGAAAATCATTCTTCGCCAGCTCTCTTTCAATACTGAAAATTCCATTTATTACGTTACGCTCGCAAGGGGAGGTGGGGGGGGGCGGGGGGGGGGGGGGTCGTATAAATATGCCATATTACTCGCCATTGTTTTCGAAAAAATCTTGCTCGAGTTGATAAAAGGCCCGTTTAACGTTCGCTTTTAATCCTTTGGGAGGTTCGTTGGTGACTTTAACAGAATTCTGAAGGACCGAGACTGGAAAAGTCAAACTGGGCATCGAGCTGAAGAATAGTCGAAAATCTTGATGAACGGTTTGAGGATTTTCGATGATGGAAACGACCAGTCTCTCCATCGCCAGCATCCACGATGTCGCTAGATGACAATTTTGTAAAAATATCCAAAGTCCGTCAATCGTTCCTCTCTTAACCAGATTCTCCGCTATCGGTCCTTGACCCTGACCGAGCGATATTGACTCGTATTTATCCGAGAAGCCCGTTTCACCGGCGAATCTTTGGAAAGCTCCGAATGGATCGGATCCGGTGCTCAAAACGAATACGAGGGGTGTCGTATTCGATGTGTCACGATATCTGCGTGCATATTTTAACATTTTAATATTTCCTCGATTCGCCTCGATTCTCGCATCCGCGCCCCAAATAATCATGAGATATAATTACATCTCCGAAAGAGATATCATCGCGGATTCGACGAATTTTTCTCCCATATTTTTTTTCACGTACGCCGTCACCCCGAATATAAGTTTCTCTTGTTTCAGGCATTTAATTAGCATCAGTTTTTCCATGTCGCTCAAGTTGGCGTCCCAATTGTACGTTGCTCTCTCGTTGTTGCTCGGAACGACGTTGATTTCCTAACGGACCACCGTGCGCGCGACATATCAAACAAATCGTACGAAAGTAGGGGAACATGGGGCAAAGTGGGCCCCCTAAGGAATTAAGCTAGATCTATCGGTTTACACATGACCTTGATCTTACTTTTGTGTCCGAAAATTGATTTGTCGGGCTTATTTTCGATATCCTGTGAAAAAAAAAAATGGGGCAAAGTGGGCTCCTCTTCGAAAAAAAAAAAAATGCTCTTTTGATGATTCTGATTAGTTTACGCGCTTGTTCATCGAAAATGGGGGAATTTTGGGTTTTTCGAAAAAAAAAAAAAAAAAAATGGGGCAAAGTGGGCTGTCCACTGCAAAAAAAAATTTTTCAGCCCACTTCGCCCTATTTTTTTTTTTTCTTTCGAAAAACCCAAATTTTTTACAATTCCGATGAACAAGTGCGTAAATTAATCAAAATGATCAAAAAAGCATTTAAAAAAAAAAAAAAAATGGGGCAAAGTGGGTTCTCCCTCGCAAGAAAAATTGATGAGCCCACTTTGACCCATTTTTTTTTTCTTAATCGAAATAAACTTCTAGTCCAGTTTTGATCATTCGATGCCTTGAGCGTTCAATTGCATTTTTGCGAGAAACTTTATTCGGAATCGTCCGACCAGTGGATCTGTTGCACATCATGTTGCAAGTGGGCCCACATCTCGTGTGCCGGTGCCGATGATGATGACTATGGTTATAAATGCGATTTTTGTACGTAATATACAGAAAATAAACTCTTTCAACAGTTTGTACATTGATTGCTACCCTCAAACTCATCGAAGTACAAATTTCACGGAAAAAGGTGGAAAAAGTAAAAAAAAAAAAAAAAAAAAATTATGTTATTGTCTTAGATTAATCATTTTATAGAGTGTAAGAATTTGCAGGAAATTTTATAAACACATTATTTGGGTTCAAAAAAAAATTTTGAAAATTTGACTCCTCTTCATTTTTAGGCCGGCCCACTTTGCCCCCAAAAATAAAAAAATGTCGCTAGCCCGCTTTGCCCCATGTTCCCCTATATATCAAAAAATTAAGATGCCGAAATAATAAATAAAATACCTCTTGAAAATGTTGGATCGTGATGAGAATTTTCTTGAGCGTATCCTTCGTTATACCATTGAATCGGGCAAAATTCGTAGCTAGATAATTGACGTTGTTCCACATGGATTCGGACAATGTTGGATAGTCTGGTTTTTTATCCTATATATATAAACGAGTGTTTCCAATTTATTATTCAGATCGTGCATTTTTCTTCTTTTTTTATTCCTTCTTACCGCTTCGAGGTGGCCGGAAGCCCCGCGTAAAATAAAATTCCACTCGGGATACGAAATAATTTCTGCATTGAGATATATCGCGACGTTGAGCATAAAACCAAATACGAGTTTGTGCCTCTCGAACAATCCTCGAGAAACGTTCGAGTAAATTGCCAGTGTTATCTCATCGTAGAGAATTTTTAGACGAACATCGAGCTCGTAGCTCTTTTCGCTCGTTTCTATTACGTTGTTGAATATCTTTGAGAAACGGAGCAAAGGACATGCAACAATGAAACGTGATTTAATTTGATCCAACATTTATAAGCGAGAGAATCATCGCCGCCGGTGCCGCTTACTTGAGTAAAATATTTCAATGAAAACTGATACATCGGATCAATTTCGGCCAAATTTCCCACAACGAAATATAAAACGGATCCACGAGTTGCGACGCTTCGATATTTTTCCCGAGCGATTGAAATTTTTTCTTCGGTCGCTTCGGTCTCGACGAGCCGAGTTGCGATTATCGCCGAAGTTTCTTTGCTATCGTTCAGAGTCTCGATGAGTTCCTCATTATCGAGAATATTATCGCCCGAGCCAAAGAGCAACGACAAAATTTTCTCCTCGATGCTCTGTAATTGAGCCTTGTCCGCGTTTATTTTTCCAATCAATTCGTTTCGCATTTTTTCCAAATCCGGACGTTCCAGGCGCACGACGTCCCTGCATGTCATTATGCGTCGTTGTATAGGTGGATAGAAATAAATTATTGGTCATTCCTGACAAGGCCGCCTTGCGCGCTTCCGACGAGCACCATGGTGCGGAACGATGTTGAAATTTTTTTTTTTTTCTCTACACCGAATAACTTTTTTGTCAAACAATGAAATTTACGGTGAACCGGCCGGGTTGAACCTGATGTTTAAGTGAACGAGCGACCGGCGACTGCTCATAAAACTTGGTAGAAAGTCGGTTCTCACCGTGCGCTACTATCGCTCATTCTTCAGCGATACAATAAGAGAGTTGTTATTAGTATCGCTTGCCATTTCTTTTTTCTTCGACCTCAACATTGTTTTACGCCGCGTATGATGGTCGATTTTTGTACGATTAAGAGTCGGATCGCGGATACGCTAGAGCGAGGCTCGAAAAAACTTACGCCAGCAATTGATCCTCGAGTCCCGATGGTGTGACCGTGAAATTGACGATCGTTACTTTTATACAAACTTCCGGTAAATAGTGCGGATTCGCCATTTTTGTCGTGATGTAGAGTTTAAAATTGTTGTCGTATTCTATGTCGCTGTCGCCGAGACGGATGAGACTTCTTCCCGCCTGTAAATAAAATGGGTATAATAAAATTCGTACAATAATTCGGTTGATGCGAAAAAGAAAAAAAAAAAAAAAAAAAACAAAAAAACCTGAATAAACGTTTGCTTGAGCAATATTGGCTCGAGACTCGGATCGAGAGTCTCTCCAACTTCTTGGAGCATCAACGGGGCCCCGATTCTTATGCAAGCCTCCATAATTCGCATGAAATTAGCGTCGGTAATTTTACAAATTTTAAGATTATTTTCCTCCTCCATATTGCGTATCCATCGATTAGCCTGCGGATGCAAAAAAAAAAATTATATTTATAAAAACTGGTTGGTTTTTATTTCATTTTTTTCTTCATCTTTCTCGAGATAAAAAGAGCGACCTGCTCCTGAGGATCGATCATGAGAGGCCACCTACTGGCCCGAGTAACGAGAATAGCATTTTCCGTACTGACACGATCACGGGGTAATCCGTGCATGTTCCAAATACGAATGTCGTAAGGATCAGCGAGAACGGTAACGAGGTTAAAATTAGGGCTCGTTACGATTCTGTGAATCTGGCAGCCCGACAGCCATCGTTGAAGCAATTCTTGGCGATATATATTGGTGAAAGCTCCGAGATAAGCCAAACAACCGGCGGCTACGAGAATATCACCGGTCAAATGATTTATTTGCGCGTCAAAGCCCTTGATCAATTCTTTCCATCGGACTTGCTCGTCCGAAAGAGCCGCTGTCAATCGTCCCGATCTATTCAATCTCGCCTCGCTCAAGCTTATATCGTTTTCGAGACGTGCCAAATTTTGTACAGCTCCGTCGTACTGATCCTTCAAGCGTTTAATTTTTTTCTCCACTTCGGCGAGTTGTTGCTGCTTCTGATCGAGGACACCCTGAATTGCCCAGAGCTCGTTCTGCGCTTTCAATAATCTGAAACGATCAAACGATATATATATATCGCGAGGGTCGATATACGCGATTATACCATGCTCTTGCTCAGCTTACACCGCGCGTTTCGGCTCGACGATTCTATAAATTTTAGCGTATCCGTCTATCGCCCGTACCCAGATGCAAATGGATTTGCAAACTTTGCTCTGTTTCGCTACTATTTGCGGAACAAATTCCGGATGCGTTACGTAATCCTGCAATTTTTTCAGTAGCTTGTCGCTTATCTCGTCCTTCGGATATGTGATCAAACGATCGAGAAAATGTGCCGGATCGGCGAGTACTCGTTTAGCCGATGGCCAATCGGTTCTAAACAAACCCAACGCGCCGCACGTATTACTATTTCGAATCTCTTACTTTTTTTCATTTGTTTCCCGTTGAAATATTACTTTTCGTCGAGAAGAAGACAAACGGCTTCCATAACGAATCTCACGAGATGAGGCGGCTTGTTGAAGACTTTTATCTCGATAATATCGTTTTTGTTGAGAGCTTCTAGGGCTTTTTGAGCCTCTTGAAGGGCAGGAAGCGCAGCTTCCAAATCTTTTCTCGCGTCCAATTCGAGAGCGGCGGTCTCTTCCGCTTTTACCTTGGCGACGGCCTCGTCCGAGGCGACCACGTTTCGTACTTTGTCGCATTCCATTTGTTGTTTCGCCACGACTTTCATCAAATTGCTCACTTCCTCCGAACTTGTTTTTAATTTTGGCCCGAGAATAATAAGCTGCTCCTTCATCACGGCCACTGTTTCGTTAGTTTCGTACAATTTCTGTCGAATTATGTCATATCGTCATATCGCGTCATGATGCTAGAGCGCATAATTTATCGCCGCGCCAAACTCGAATCTACTCGCTTACCTTCAATCCATTTGCGATTTTTGCTTGCAACATGGAAATTTCCTTCTTCTTCATCTCCAATGTTGACAAATAGAGCTTTATTAGTTCCAAATAACTGCTCGGTGTCGTGTAATATCTTCTTCGCATTTCGTTGAAAAAACGAAGCGTCGTCTCTTCCACGGTCTGTTGGATAATATGCATATGTTAATATTTTTGGAGGATCGCGCGATCGGAAAATCGGAAATGGCTAGGTACCTCGTGCATCAAAACACAAAGTGCGGAAAGAGCGGACAATTTTTCAGGATCGTTGTCGGGTACGAATGGATAAATAGAGCTCTCGGCGACCGAGAGAAGAGCTTCGCGAGGCCACTTTGTGAACCAATCGATGGTGCAACAATTAACCAAGGAGGGAAACATTCGGCAACGTCGTCTAAAAGCATCCCCAACGGGACTCATACAGAGTACAAGGTGAAGATGATTTCTCACTCTTCCGATAAAAAAATCGTAAATTCCATCGCGATTTTCTTCCGCGATTCCCGCTTCCTTCGCCGCTGGTCTCGTTGCGATTATTGCCTTTTCGAGCTCATCCGCTTCGAATAGATTCGGTACCTCGCCTATACACACACCCAATCGAGAAGTATCAACTAGCATCTTGGTGCGCGCTGCTGCTGCTGCTGCTATAATATCACGAAACAATATGAATTTTTCAAACGGAGGAAATACCAGAATTGAGGGTATTGTTGATATCTTCGAGAAATTCTTCCATAACAATTTGCGTATCGGTGAACAAAAAAGTGGTATTTTCGGCATATGCCCCCGGTTTCAAGTAAAAACGACGAAGATCTTCGTGCCAGGAGTGCTGATCGTAACCGCGACTCACTTCGATTTGAAAACATCTGAAAGGAACAATAATAATAATAAGAAATGAGATGTGCGGGGAACGATCGAAATAACATTACGGATAGCCATTGAGATGAGATGCTAATTTAGTCAAGCTCTGTTTTCCCATTCCTCCAACACCAACGAGAAGTCCGTTTCCCCGCTCGGAACGCAAAATTCTTGCCAGTCTACAGAGATGTTCGATAGCGTCCATAAAAAAAATCATCTTCATTTCTTTGTTGGTCGCTATACAATAATCATCCAGATAATCCTAAAAATTTGACACACTTTATCATCGTTCGATAAAAAAAGAAAAAAAAAAAAAAAAAAAAACACGACAGAGTTTTTGGATAACCTGGAGAATGCTTTTCATTTTCACTAGATCGAATATCTCCTCGTAAACTCGATCTTCTCTGGATGCGCCGAATGACATGAAATCTCCGAAAAATAAAACGGGCGGTCGTTCGATTATACCTCCGGTTGGAAGAGGCACGATTTCGTCACCGAACGAGCGCGAACACATTTCGGTAAGAAGACGATAGAAGTAACTCTTGTCCTCGAAATTTATCAAACGATCGTGAAATACTCTCAGGCATTCGTGATAAAACAATCTACGATGAAATGAAATATTTAATTGATTATTTTCATCGTCGCGAGATAGATAGAATTGATATGTATTTTTCGCGACGTGCCTCAACATTTGTTTTGCTTCGCGAACCGAAGATGGATCGGCTTGAAGAATTCCTTGGATGCATTTCGACAAATCACGAAGATTGAAGACGTAATGACTTTTCTCGGGTGTCGGTAAAAGATCGAGCGCTATTTTATTGTAAACTTCGACGGTAGCACCGACTATTCTGTCCCCTACTTCCATTACCGGCTGTGCAAAATCTTGAAGAAAGCCGCGTATGATCGATCTGCATGGGTATAACGAACGAAACCGATAGAAAGCCTAGCTCCAATCATTTTTTCAATCGATATAAGAATGAATAAGAAAAATAAACCTGAATATGGCTTTTAGGGAAGTTTCATCGGGCGATGGTAAGACCAACATTCCAAAATGTCTTACGAATCTCGGAGTAAGAGGATTTCTTCCTCCCCCGGGTGGAGCACAAGCGACCGACAAGACGACGTCTTGGACGTTTTTCCAAAATAATTTGTCTCGGTCGTAAAATCCACCAAAGTCCAAGAGTTGCCTGCGCGCCGCACCCGAAATTTTTCAAAATCACATCAACTCGTGTGCGCAACTTGAGAAAAAAAAAACGCACGCACGAAATACTTGCCTCAATAATTCGATCGGTGGTTGAGAGCCATAAGTATCGAGTTTCGGCATATTAACGTCATCGACCAAGACGCAAACGCGTTTTCCGTAGGGTGCACCGAGAACCGCTCGTTTCTTCTTTTCAAGCTTAAGCTCTAGAATTTCTTGAGTTCGACCGCTGCTCGTTTGAGCCGAAAAATTGAGGGTTATCGGCAGCCAAAGTGCGCTTTCTTGAAGATTTCTCAGGACGACTTTTGTAATTACGGATTTGCCCACTCCTGATGTTGGTGCAAATAAATAAATCGTATAGCAGGTACGAATGCGAGAAGAGAGCGATTATGAATTTTTTCCGTGATGCGCTCACCCGTTCCACCGGTGACGAAAACGGGTTTATTTCCTTCGACGAGCTTTTGAACGATGTAGCCGAAACGTACGGTGTCGATGGTCGGGACGAGAATCTCAAAAAATGGTTGTTCCTTGTCGTAGACGAAGGCCGGCATTAATTTAACCCAAAGGTCCATTCTTCGATTCGGTACGTTTACGTATAAGCTCCATAGATCGCCGGACGATGGAAGACTTAAAGAAAAAGCATTTCTCATATACCTTTATTCAATCACCGAAATTCATTCTTCGAGAGAGAGAGAGAGAGAGAGAGAGAGAGTAAAAACATAATAAAAATTGTTCCTCGCTCACCGTGCCGCTGGATTATCATCAAATTGTTCTTTGACAAACAGTTCGAAAGCTTCTCGATAAGCATCAACGACATTACCACCGATGCCCCAGATATAAGAAAATATGAACGACTGAATGAGAAATGTCTTGACGCGAGATCGATCGGCAGTTTTGTCAATGGATCCCGGTTCGAGAAGAATGCTTTCCAAAAGAGCACAGGACACGCTCACTTTACTAATATCAACCTGCGGGCGCATCCATGAAATACACACTCTCTCTCTATATTATATCTTACAATTGCTGCTGCTGCTGCTGCTGCTGCTGATAAATATATTTACTTGAGCAATCGCGTGTTCACAATTTTTTTTGAAAAATCCAAGTCCGCTCCCGACATAAGTTTCAAAAAATTCGAGAATCAAATCCTGAAGATCTTGATTGAGGACTTGTAAGCCGCGTACCCAGGTCTTGACGTACGGAAGCCAGCCAAGCTCTGCCGGATCGACGTAAACCATGCCTTTAAACAAATTTTTACACATTTATTCATGCAATTTTCATCCTGAATAATTGCCTCGTTGGAAAAAAAAAAGAAAAATGGATATTCTCACCGCATCTGCTGACCGTAGCCGGAGAAGCTTGGGCGAGATCCATAACTTCGAAAACCATGTGGACATAGGGGCTAAATTTGATTCTTTCGGAATTAGCGAGACAAAGCATTTTATTGTCATCGAGTACGGTATTCATATTTTCGATCCAAACCGCATCCACCGGTCCGTCACAGACGACCCATTGATGCTCTTCGGTTACAAACTGCGGAATCATCATTCATTTTTTGTTATTGTTGTTGTTTTATACCCAACGATGCGAAAGAGAAAAATTGTCAAAATAAACTTACGGCACAGGCGTTACGAACTATCGAACCGATCAATCCATCGTGCCATTCGTTGGTCAACGGGCTTATCTCGCCATAAAGTTCACCTATCGTAACGGCCTTTGGATTCAGTACGTACATGTGAACCCTCTGATAATATTGTCCCGGTACTCCGAGATCGTGTAGACGCGTGTAAGTATCCCGGAGAGTCTTTGTGCACAAAACGAGGATCGAGTCTCGAAATATTAATTAATTGCAATAATCTATATACTCGGATATACGTACTCGGAGAACCGTCGTTTTCCCCGAACCAGTCGGCCCAACCAGCATAACGCCGTGTCTCACTTGCATCGTTTCGTGCAATTGAATCGTTTTTTCGATCGAACAATTTTCCGCTTGCAATCTCGCCTCTTTCATAATCTGATGAGAAATTTTCTTTTTTTCATCCTCAATTATTTAAAAAAAAAAAAAAAAAAAAAAAAAAAAAAAAAAAAAAAAAAAATGTTTTGTTTTTCATAAAGCAAAGCAGCACGCGTGTCTCACGGTAACGACAGTTTCGGCCAATATTCCATAATCCTCCTTCGGTATTTCGACACCGGGGAAAAGATCACCGAGAATTCCGCGGAAGAGCTCAGCGTCGTCGGCCAAAAATTTTGGCAAATTACTGTCTCGCAGCGCTCGCATCAAAACTACTTGTTCGCTCTTGTCGGGATTTTCTCGTTTCAAACTTCCAGCCATAACGAGGACGCTTTTCACGGCTCTGCGGTCGAGCACCAAATACCAATGATTATATAATAGAAATCATTGCTTTTTTTGTTCCTCTGCGCATGCTCGTAAACTTGCCTCATTCCAAAATCATAGTGATCCTGTTGTGACAATTGTTCGCTACAGAGGGTATACAAGAGAGTCATCTTGACCGAAAGTATTTTTGAAGATTCAAAACCTTCCGAATAAAGAGTCACCTCCGCTATGAGTTCTTGAAACAATCAACCGATATTCTATCGTTAAATATCTTAAAAAAATTATTAGCTTCGTTTAATGAAAATGTTTGTGAGTGTACGTGACATGACGCACTGTAATCCGGTACCATCATGGAAATTGGCCGAAAAAGAGATTTCAAATTGTCAGGTAATTCTGTACGACCGGCGTATCCAGGATTCATAGTGATGAAAGCCGCGCACGACATTACCAGCTTTATTTTCCGACCTTCGAACATGAATCTGAGAAGGAAGAAAAATACCAATTCAACGACTTTTATCATTGAATATCCTAATGGAAAAAATGAATCGCGGTTTCGTTCAACCGATTTAGAGTTTTGAAAGACGACGACTCACTCGGCTGCTCTCGCGACTTTGGCGTTTCTTATGGTAATCAATTGTTGGGCTATGACCGAAAGTACTTCGATATCGATACGATTGAATTCGTCGAAACAGCACCAAGCACCCGAAGTTGCTAATCCGGAAAAGAATCTTCCCATCATCTGTGATGAAAAACGCGCGAGAGGAGAAAACAAAAAAAAACCCTTGCATTATTGAAAGAAAAAGATGCAATTTGGAAAAATGCCCTCAACGACGACATGATCGCCGTATTTGTTTTGCGTTGTCACGCGTACCTTAAAATCGAGACCTTCGGAGCAATTAAAAACGACGCATTGAATCGCAAGCGCTTTAGCCAAATCTTTCGTTGTCTCTGTTTTTCCGGTTCCAGCTGGACCGGCCGGTGCTCCACCTAGCAAAATACAAAGATACAGAAGTCGGGGGGCTCGTTCCGCGCGGTAATAATCCATCGCGCGTTATCGTTATCGTTATAAAAACACGAAAATACCCAAATCGAGCTGCAAAGCTCCCATCAGGCATAAATAACATTTGTCAGTCAATGGGGTTATAACGAGACGTCTCTGGGCCCCGAGATACTCGTAACCGTACGGATATTCGGCATTACTCATTCTGGCAAGACAATCGTCCATCGCTTGATCCCAATAATAACGAAGAGCTTTCGTCCAATCGAAACTCGAGCTGATTTCATTTAAATCTTGTTCAATATTTTCTTTTCTTATATTCTCATATATTTAAATTTTTATGTTTCGTCTACCTCGAGGTTACTTGATTCTCCACGAGAGTAGTTATCGTATCTCTGGCATGAACGTCCACTGTAATGAGATTGATGATAATTTCTCGAATGAGTTTCGGCAAATCGCTTCTAACCAGAGCAGCGAGTTGATTGAGATCCTTGGGGGGGGGGAAAAAAAAAAACGACAAATGAATATCACAAGTGTCTCAGCGAGACATTGAATCGAGAATGATCGGGGAGGGGGGGGGGGGGAGCTTACCGAATAGCATTTTTGTTCGAAAGAACGCATGGAATTTTCAACATTTGTGCCCGAATCGAGGATGAGATGGACGCTTTGCGCCCAAAAGATTTGAGAAACGGTAAGAACTATCTGCGTATGAAAAAATATAGTATAAATTAGGGCATAATGCTTTTGTTTTGTTTTTTTTATATTCGGCTGCTTTGCCAGCATGAAAATCTAGAGATAAATATAATGATATAGTCGCGGCAGAAGAGCGGGGGACAAAAAAAAGGGAGAAACCTGTGACGGATGCGACCAGATAAACGTTTGTCTGCCTCTCGTTTCGAGATCCGTGATGGCGCTTTTCATTCTTTTTTTCAAAGTCACGAACATGGACTCTTCGACCTTGCCCAACCAATCTTCGACGTTACCTCTGGCCTTGAGACCTTTACCCAGGTTTACTTTTTCACCTTCCGGTGAAATCATCGAAACAATGTCCGTCGTCAAAACTACCTCCGTCGTACCTTCGGAGGCTTCTTCCTGAGTCGCTGCCGCAGCCGCCGCCGCCGCCGCCGCCGCCGCAAACTCCAAACGATATATAGCGTCGAAACATTTTTGCAGGTGTCTCTGGACCGCGTGAGGATTTTTTGTCTAATCGCGTGCGCGAGAGGTCGGGTTTTATTTATTATCCTCGAACGATATAGACGAGCCCGTGGTGCATTCCAAATATCGTATATAATACCTGAGCCAAAATTTCGAGTAATTCGTCGTTGGAGAGAAAGAAAAATCTTGGGAAAGCGATTCTCTTCGTTTCGAGGTAAGCCTCGAGACATTTGAGTATTTGATCGAGATTCCTATTATTTTCTTCAAGCTGCTCCAACAATCCTGCTTGCGTACATGTCTCCAGGGCCAGGGGCATCTTGACAACAAAAAAAAAACGATTAAAACTATTATCTGAAAAAAAAGAAAAGAAAAAAATACATTACTCGTTTGGTTCGGCGCATTATATCTTTCCAAGATTTATCAACGAGAACGAATAACTTGGCCTCGATGGGAAGTTGTCTCTGAATATCGGGAGCAGAAAAAATTGCCTCGAGATATATCCATTGTTGTTGACAATATTGCCACGCTTCCTGCAAACGATGCGGAGAAACCTCTTTTTAATTGTTATATCGCGAAAGATAATTATTATTGAAAAGGAATAACGAAACGACCGTGAAATGAAAATAATTAAGGCGAGGAGCACACAGGAGAGTAATTGATGCGCGAATGAAAGGCGAATAAGAAAGGCATGCACGAACCAGAGTTTTCGAAAATAATTCCAATTGTTTGGCCCAATCGTCGACCCTGGGTTTGATCGGTCCAACGTGCCTGGATGCGGAGATGGTCTGAATATTAATATTACTCTCGTCCAGGGCAGTTTGAATTTCTTCGAGGGAGCCAAGAAGAAAAACGTCTTTGGTATTTTTGTGAGGTAAGACGTTGAATTCCATTATTTTCCAGGTGTACTCGACTTTCTTGAGCATAGCTTCGAGGCTCGATTCCGAGCTGGCCGAGGCAGCGATTTCCATAAGTTGGTTCGGATAACCGAAAGCTCCGAGATTTTCCAAACTTTCTAAATTTATCGACTCGTCCGTTTTGAATTTATAATTCAACAGATTTTCGATTTGTAACCAGTGACGAGCTTTCAAATGAGGATTTCTCAAATAACCGATAATCGGCAATTTGTCTTTTATTATTTCAACCTCTTCCTTCAATTTCGGCAGTATATTATTTGCCGGTAAGCCCTTATCCAATTGCGAGATATTTTTCAAATATTTCATCGTCAGCGTCGTCATTTCCTCAACGTTGAGCGTGCTCAAATCGGCCATGTACCAATCGTCGACTATTTGTGACCACGAACCTACGCTTTCCCACAAAAGACTTCGTAATTTAACTTGGTTCGTCACGTCTTCCAATATCTCGAATCTCGTTATTTCGACTTTGAAAGCTTTTTGATGATTTCGGTACTCGCTCGCAAGATTCGAACATTCGGCCAATCTCTCGGTCAAATCTTTCAGGCTCTTTGTACACGTCTCGATCTCGCTGTTTACGTTCAACAGCCAGGCTTGCTACCATTTTTCGACAACAACAACAACATTTTACCGGGTCTTTGAATAAATAAGTTGGGTCTGCGCGCAAAAAAAAACGAACCAGTGCCTCGTCGTTGATGATTGAAATTTTTTCCACCAGGCTAGTTATGTCTTTCTGTATTTGAAGATTGAATCGGGAAATTAATTTCTGTCTCTCCTCCAGTCGTTTGTCAACGGCAAGACGCAGGCTCGTAAATTCGACGCTGATGCCCTGGGTTAATAAATTATTTACATCAGAGATGAAAATATAAAATTTATAGAGAGAGAGAGAGAGAGAGAGAGCGCAGAAGCGGTTACCAAATAATTGGCAATATCTTCGGAAGATACAGGAATCTCATACTCCTCCATTATGTCGTACAATTCTTTGACATAATCGAGTTGAGCCTCCAAATTGTCAACCTTTTGTTGAGCTTTGTCGACGAATTTGATATAATTGACGTAATCATCGGTCGAGGTTGGATCGGAATCCAAAAAATTTATCGCCTCGATCGCCTCGGAGAGAAGTGCATTTACCTTTGATCTTCCGATACTGCGCGGCGGGGGATACGCGCACGCGCAATTTTAAATATTTTTTCATAAAAATCTAATAAAGGTTGTTGGGGAGCGAAACTTGCGGTAATTTACCCTGGCATGACGATTTCCAAAACTCGTTGTTTCTCCTCGGGTGCAACGAGAGCGCCGTATTTCAATCTTTCCAATTGTACGAGAAACAGTCCCAAAGCTTGCTCATTAACGATACTTTTTATTTGTTCAATCTCGGCTCTATATCGAACGCACCATTTACGAAAAATGTCGCATTTTTCATTTTCACGAATGATACTCTCCTCGAAATTTAGGTCGGCCGTGTAAAATTCGTGAATCAGGCTAAACTCCCGTTGACCGTAAAGTTGTACCGCGCGAAAATTCATCCCCACAATTTTCTCCACCTCTTTCTTCAGATCGATTATTATCTCATCTTTTTTTATTATTTTTAGAATGAGAGGAGGCTCTCCGACCAAGGAATTTTCCATTTTTCTATTAATCACGGGCCTATGAGATGAAAAAAATCATCGCAGGCGTTATATATCGTCCAACGTACGCGGCCGCCTGCTCGCTTATAATATCAGCTTCTTACTTGGTGAAGGAATTGAAATACGGATCCGACAATAGCGGCTTTATTGCATCTAAATTTTCTTCCCACATCGATTGGAGGGTCGCGAATACGTAACGAAATACTTTTTCCGGTGGGTCCATTATCGTACCTTCCTCTCGGGACAGCAAGAGATCCATCCTGAAATATGGATTCTGCATGCGGTTGTTGTTATTATTATGTCTCAATGAAATTCTCAACTTTGTACATGATATTGAAAAATTTCATTCCACCTGAATGGAAACTGAATGCGGCGGCAGCTGGGAAAAACGTCGACTGCTCGTTTCGTAGAGCTCTTGTTCCTCTTGTTGGTCGGCGGGAAGGAGACAAGTGTGACGCGCGAGATTGTCCAAAAATTCGATATAGGTATTTCGCAATAGACCGCGCATCATGCTCGTTTGCATGTAATCAACGAGATGAATAAAGCTGCAACGTTGAATAATGAAAATGAAATAAATGTGTTTAATGCGGATGAATATACGATTGCGACGACGCGTACCAACTGAGACGATAACACTTTTTTCGCTTTTCAGCTTGCTCGATGTAACTCATTTTGAGAATACCGTCTCTCGGGGCGCGAAATTTAGTAGCACCAAATTGACCTTGAAACGTTTTTTTGTTGATTAACATTAAATGAAAAATAATTGAATTGAAAAAAATGGAGGAATCGGTGGCGACGTACCCAATTTTCCATAAGCCGTCTGTTCGATCGTGATATTGGAGTCATCCGGTGTATATCCGGCATTAAAGAGGGCGGCCAAGCAAGCGTTGTTAACAATATCGAGAGATATCCTCCGAAATTCATCGAGTTTTTCCCGAAGCGATTCCAACTTTGCCAATTGCATTTCGAGGAACGAGAAGAGCGAGAGTTTTTCTACGACGCTCGAGTCGAGAAACGACCAGTCGAAAAAAACAGTGCACATGGCTTTGATCTCGAGAAGAGCCGGGCTCAACACCGGATCGGATATGAAAAGATTTTTTTCCATATAATTCCGAGCCTCCAAATATTTCTTTACTCTGATCGATCTTCTCCAAACGTAAAAAGCTTTCCAGGTCCGATGAGCGACGAAACTCTTGATCTTTCCAAATTGAGGGCCAAAAAACAACAGACAAAAACCGTTACTTATTTCTCCTTCGTAATGCGGATTTTTGGAAACCGGACCGGGGGGCACATGACGAAATTGTTGTAATTTTCAGAAAAACGAAAAAATATTTCATTTTTATTTATATTGCAGCCATCCCGCCGGTCTCCGCCTCGCTGTACTATCTGAAAATTTCAATAGTAGTTGAAAAATTTTACATTTGTCAGCTTGAGATAATATCCGTATTCTCTCTGCCAGAGTTCGAGAGGCGTGAAAGTCGTTTCTTCGAGACTGTACTGGGTGACACCGCTGAGACCGAGCGTCATGTACGTTTTACCCAATTCTTTGTAAGGCACGACCCTGTCGTGACGAGAGAATGAAATAATAATAATAATTATTTTATTCCTTAAACCGGCCGCTTTATACATGCAACGGCCCACGATATAAAGGAGATGACAAGTATTTGTACTTGAGAGCGTAAGGAGTGAAATATTCCGAAGTTCGATCTACCGCGTAATTCATGTAGTAAAAGCCAATATCTTTATCATTTCGGAGCTTTTCAATTAGTTCCAGTTGATTCGCTACTTCGGGAGCTTTTCTCTTTCTTCCCGCCGCTACGACGCTTATTCTCGAATCGGCTTCTTCCTCGGCGATTAATTTTTTTTTTGGCTTCACAACGACTGCCTCGCGACGCCAAACGCAAATTCGTCGTGTCAAATATATACACTACCCGTCAAAAGTTGCCGGACAAAATTGCGAAAAAGTGTCGGAGCCATTTTTGATGTCATTTTTTTAGCAGTATAGATAAACAAATTTAATAAACGGCATTTTGAAGGGAAGGAATTCCTCTTCAGTTTGCTTTTTTGAAAATGTTGTACGATTTTTTTACGTCCGCTACATTGTTTTGAACACGACCGTTTTCCACCTTTTTTTTAAGGTTTGCAGTTGGACCGCGTTTCGAGAAAAAAAAATTTTTCGAGTTCTTTCCGACCGGAACCTTAACGGGGATAGCGAAAACTTCAATTTCGTTTTTTAAAAAGTTCTGTACGATTTTTTTTCATGTAGTTATCTCATTTTTAGCGAAAAAAAGCAAAATTTGGAATATGCCACATAACACGAAAACTAGTGAGTTTTTCAAAAAACCTCAAGAGGGTAAAAATATCAGTTTGGTTTGGCCAAATTCATCAGAATTTTTATTGAATTTTTTCTCAAAATTTTTTTTCCGACTGATTTCAGTCAAAATTCTGAAAATTTGATCGCGTTTACTTGTTAAATATGGGGTTTTTGATAAAATTTCAAGATAGAAAAAAGTTTTGTTTTTCAATTCTGAAGACATCAGAATTTTTCAAATTTTTTTCGAAATTATTTTTTTCAATTTGCGAAAAAAAGTTAGAAACAAAATGTCGAAAAAAAATTTGAAAAATTCTGATGTCTTCAGAATTGAAAAACAAAACTTTTTTCTATCTTGAAATTTTATCAAAAACCCCATATTTAACAAGTAATCGCGATAAAATTTTCAGAATTTTGAGTGAAATCAGTCGGGAAAAAAATTTTGAGCAAAAATTCGGAAAATTCTGATGAATTTGGCCAAACCAAACTCATTTTTTTACCCTCTTGAGGTTTTTTGAAAAACTCACTAGTTTTCGTGTTATGTGGCATATTCCAAATTTTGCTTTTTTTCGCTAAAAATGAGATAACTACATGAAAAAAAATCGTACAGAACTTTTTAAAAAACGAAATTGAAGTTTTCGCTGTCCCTGTTAAGGTTCTGGTCGCAAAGAAGTCGAAAAAAATTTTTTTCTCAAAACGCGGTCCAACTGTAAATCTTAAAAAAAAAGGTGGAAAACGGTCATGTTCAAAACAATGTAGCGGACGTAAAAAAAATCATACAACATTTTCAAAAAAGCATACTAAAGAGGAATTCCTTCCTTCAAAATGCCGTTTATTAAATTTGTTTATCTGTACTGCTGAAAAAATGACATCAAAAATGGCTCCGACACTTTTTCGCAATTTTGTCCGGAAACTTTTGACGGGTAGTGTATATATATACAAGTATATCATCGTGTCAACATTTTTTTTCTCTCAACCGCGCTTACTTGTAACGGGCTGCTTCGGTATCGAAGCGGCGGTGCTCGCATCTTTCGTCTTCGTTGTTGTTGTTGTTATTGGGTCCTCCGTAACGGTCGACCCACCGCTTTTTAGTCTCGCTATTTGTTGCTTCATATCGTTTTGTCGAGCTCGAAATCCGCTCTGTTGATCATATTTCGAAACGTCTAGCGCGATCAAGGTCGAAAGGTTTTTTTTTTCTCAATTTACAGGTTATCATTCGAATAAACGTACAAGAGGCTCCGGCGTTTCTTCTCTGTGCTCGATTCGTTCGAGCACTCGCTTGTGAGGAACGTGAAACGCAATTTCATCTTTTCTTCTGTCCGGAACAAATCGAAAAATCGAGTTTACAGTTGGTTTTTTTTTCATACTCGGAACAAATGGTTCCGAGTCTATTATTTGAGAAAAGTGAAAACGACCTCCGTTGAGCGAGCGGATGAATTTTCCAAAGTCTTGCTTGTAAACTTTCGGCAGGCGGAAGGTCCGAAAATTTCTCATCGGATATTTTTCCGCTCCTGCTCGTATCGCTCTTTCGAACCACATTCCCTCTCCTTGAATAATCCCCAATATCGCTCCCGTCGTTATTACTCATCATTATTTTCACCGATCAAACGATCAAACCTCTTGTCGCGCGACTCGGGAAGAAGACGATGACACGATCATCAAAACATCCGAACAACGGTTCGTTGGTGTCTCTGTCGACAAAATCGTTCTCTATATTAACAGTGACGCTCCCTTTTTCGACGTATATTTGTATCAATTACCGATTTAACGATTCTTTAGCAATTTTTAGCTAAATTTATCATTCGAGCATATATTTTTCATTTCCTCTTGCTGCTTCTTATTAATCCTAAATTTCTAGAAAAAATAATTTTATCGGAACCGATATCGGATAAAAATGGAAACTGCTGCTGGTAATAAGAAATAACACGTTCGATTTATTCGTTCATCAAATTCAGCGCCGTTGGCAGCTACAAGAATAAAAATTTCAGTCTTCTTCTTATATATTCGACGAGGATATTGAGGGACGAGTCGTCGTAGGTGCGTGAAGAAATAAAAAAGAAATAAGATAGAAATAGAATTAGACGAGAGTAGACTGGAAAAAGGACGGAAACAACAAAACATGACGTTACGAGATTCGTGTTCGGGCAGATAGTAGAAAAAAAAAAAAAAAAAAAGGTAGGCATGGTTTTTTTTTCTCAAAACAAACGAGAAGCTTGGGTGTGGAAAAAAAATGGCCGCCGCCGGGGGGGTCCAACATAATAATCATCATGTTGAGAAAGAAATTGCACACGCGCGTCAACTATTTATATACAGTATGAAATGGGGACGGCAAATGATTGGTCGTTATCTGGAATAAAATAAAAATAGGAGCCCCTTTCGTGCTTCGCTATAAACTCACTAAATCCGATAAAAACAAATAAAATGAGTCTCTATATCCCGAAGTAATCGAAAATAAAAATGGGAATTGAGAATAAAGAAGCGGGGGGTGAGCGTGAAAATAACGGAAACACAATTTCAATTATCTTTCCGCCTTGAGTATTTCGAGGGCGTTGAGCTAAACATATTTTTCATATTATCCTTCCAATCGGACAATTTAATTTCTTCTCCGTTCGACAATATTTTATCGTTCCAAACGAAACTCTTGGCGTTTATACCGGAAATACTCAAGTTGTCGGTATTACCGGTAATATTACTCGCGCTGTGAGTCTGATAACCCGTGTCCTGGCCCGCCGCCGAATGAGCGTAGCTCCTTTGTCCGAAGCACGAATTTCCTAGCATCATTGTGTTATCTCGTGGATAACTCTCGTTGGGATAAATTTTGCACCAATCGCTCGTTATTTTCAACAACTCAACATTTTCTTTTCTTCCGAAGGATGAAACCAACGACGAAATATTTTCCTCCCTCTTGCTTGATGGAGTCCCCTCGCGCGACAACATTTCCGCTGTCTCGTTGTGAGCCTCGACCGACGATCCATCTCTCTCGCCGCTCATTTTTTCTCGACTCACCGGCGGTACAGCAGGATCGATTCTCGTCGATCGAATCATCGATGATGCGTCTGAAATATTTCATCGATCGATACACGGATTTTTTGTAAACCGAGATGCGAATAACGCGATCGCGGTGCACGAGTTGAAAAAAATAACGTACCCGCCGCCGCCGCCGCCGTTATCAACTCGACGTCCGCCGTTCTTTTCAATCCGTCATCCTCTCGCCGCATAGATTCATCTATGCTCATCTCCGTTGTGAAATCGAGACGAGCGGCTAATTGACAATGAGAACGAGCACCGCTTCGACAAGACATATCGTTGGTGCTTATCGGTGACATATCCGGTGGCGAGACATTTCCAGCGTACGGTGTTCCGTGTGTTCTTTGCAGACCGAATGAACGTATCTTGAGAAGAAGGAAAATACCGAGAAATATCGAACGAGCTTCCAATATATTCGATAGATAGTTATATCAAAAATGAAAAGGTTGTACGATTGAAAAAAAATTAGTCGCTTTACCCCGAGAGGAGTTCCATGAATGAGCATACCGCTTTGCGGTGGACTAGATTGTAACACGGACTCGTTTAATTCCGATCGTAAGAAAGAAGACGAACTCTTCTCCTTCTCTCGATTCTCCGACTCCTTCGACTCCTCCTCCTCCTCCTCCTCTTCCTCCTCGGTGCAATCGTCCTCGTGGTTGAAAAACAATTTACGTCTCAATGAATTATTGCTCGAATTCGCATCCTCGTTGTCGACGTTCTGATCCTGTCGGATCCAGAGATATTCTCATCATTATTATTATTATTATTATTATTATTATTATGGTAAGCTCGCATAATTTGATAACCGATCGATAGACGGTCGCTCAAAGAATTCGTTTACCCGATCAAAGGTCAAGTACGGTCTCAAGGCTTCTTCTACTTCCTTCGGTAAAAGAGGAGGAAGAGTCAGTACGGTTTGACTCCAGCCTGTTTGACAATCAATCGCTATCGTTATTACGTATATATTTTAATCAACGGAATTAGACAAAATTGAGCCGTTTTGAAAAGTGTGCTTTGTAACCCCCGACTCGTGTAGGTTTTCAAATGATTTTTCAATCGAGTTACCAGCCAAAGATTATATGAAAAAAAAAAATAAATTTGTAATAAACGGATCGAGTTTGTTCGGCATCTTACAATCTTTTCTATTTCTGCGAATCTCCCTGGTGGAGTTTAAATCTTCGAGAGGTCGACCGGGGGTGGACATGTTGGACTCGTCGACTCTTTCCTTCTTGTCGTTGGACAAGGGGCTCGGGATAATTTGATTGTCGGTGAAAAATTTGTTGATAGCGGCCTGAGCTACGACTTCGATATCCGGGTCGGTCGAGTGCATTTGCTGCACCGGAAATTCTTCTATCTTTGCCGGGTGAATAAGGGCAAGCTCGTCCACGCTCCAAGCAAAAGCCGGAGAATCACGGCGCGCCGTCGGCGATACCTACAACGACGAAATTATTGAAAAGAAAAACCGGTTGGATACTAAAAATTTACAGCCGTCGGCGGCAGAATCCATTCGCCGCTTTGGGATTAGTCATACATAAATCACAGAGCGAGTACCTTGGTAAAAACGGTGGGACTAATGACGGAAAGATGAAGACGACTCGTTAAATCAGCATCAAAGGGATTTCGCGCGATGAACTTGGTCAAACCCGACGGCGGTGTGATGTGAGCCGGCAATAAATTAAAACCGGCGATACCACCGCTCGAAAATCCATTCTGCTGTCGTTGTTTCTTATCATTTCTCTGTCTCATTGGCGGCGGTGTACCATTACTCGGTGAACTTTTCGTCCAGCAGTTTGTTGTTTCTTGCATATATGCATTTTTATTCCCTCGACTGTCGCACATTACACTCTTATTCTTCTTCTTCTTCTATATAACTCTTTCAATATCTTTCGATTTTTTTTATTTTCTTCTCGCGACTTGTGACGGCTATTTATTTTCAATACGCAACGGTCGATCTACAAAAAGTGCATCTTTTAATATTCCTTCGAATGAGAGAGTTCTCGTGTTTTAAGGAGTAGTTTCGGTACTCGCAATTATTCTACTAATATTTAAACGTCCAACAATTGCATGAGAATCCTGCTAGCTGCTTCAACGACCAACGACTCTCGCCTGCTCTCGCGAGGTTAACGACTTGTCGACACCGTCGTCGGCGGCGTCGGCGCTCAACGCTGCTCAAATGCTCAACTGACGTGCTGCGTGCCGCACTGCCGCCAGCCAGCTGCTATCAGCGTCCTCAGCGTCCTCAGTGCCAGCAAAGAGGCTTATTTTCAACAGTTTTCAAGCCGAATTTTGAATCGGAAAGTTTTCGGCGAAAGACGTTCGAATGACCGACCGATCAAGCATACGGCGGCGACTCTCAATCAATAAGAACGTTATTTTTTTTTTTTTTCCACTTGAATTTATAAATCGGAAAGTTGTGTAACAATTCCTATCGTTTTTGTGCCACGTCGTTTGTTGAGTAATGTGAGAAGAAAATGAACGTTTTTGAGATGATTTTATAGGTGTCGCAAAAAAATCAAAAATATAAATTATTAGCGTCAAGTTAGCCTGCTGCTCGCACCCATTTTATTTTTAAAGCTTTACACGTAATTTAATGCGAAATCATTGGTAGAATACGAATATTACAATGAAACAATTTGTGAGACGTCTATTCTCATAATAAAGCAAAAACAACATTTTTTTTTCTATGAGAATAGGCGTTAATATTCGTATTTTACAAACGCGATTTGATTTATGTTGGCGTAGTTTGTTTTTTGCGAGCATGATCAATAAAGTAACATTTTTTTTTTTTTTTTTTTTTTTTTCGTTACAAACGCTCGTCATCTGTTTTTGTTTATCTCGCATGGTCTGCTGCCTGCTGCGGTATGTTTTACCGACTGATACAAATTCGCAACACATAACGCGCTATGTACAAAACGTGTTTACCGTGAAATCATAATAAATTCTCTAAACAATATATCGCTTTATATGATTCTCGCAAAGCCTGCGAGAGCAATTGATTTATAATTAAGAAGCACAGCAGCAGGTTCAACAATTTATTAGGTACAATTAAACTCATAGCGATGCGGATTGTTCCAACTTCTGCTTCGCTACCGGTTAAAAGATTGATGATGCAAACCAGTCATATAGGCAGGCTACCTGCTATACAAGTTGGAACAAAACCCGCCCTCAAAGCTTTTAAAATCTCTCACAAAATTAATACACCAAAGAACACTTAATTGTTATGGGCCAATTGTGCGCGGCAGCGGGGGACATGAGCGAGCGAGCTTACGAGCATTTCGTGTCCGTGAGCACGCACATATTTATATATTATGAACTAGTTAGTATACACACACAGCGGAGCTCACGAGGAAGTAGCGCTCCAAGCGCCGTTTTTCAAACTAAAAATCTGACTTGAACGTTAACACGGTCCGAGTTCTTTGACAATACTACACAAATTGCGGCGTATAAATTACAAACAAAATTATCGTCTTATCGACAATGAGCTGAAGCAGCTCGCCTTGATAACTTTCCCCCGAATAATTTGAAATAAATGAAATACTTGGTTCTTTTCTCTGACCGCATCCGGCGGCGCCGGCCCGCTTTGATGCCCCCCCCCCCCCCTCTTAAAGTACTAAGAAAGCAGACTCGTTGTTATAATGCGTATAATAAACTAATAAAATCAGAATATCAAATTTATTTACAACATGCCAAGGTTATCGTCCGCGGTTTTTCTGCAATGGAAATCAGTGCACTCTAGCGACGAATTATGCATTCGTCGTCGCTCACGTGTGTTGCTTATTATGCTGCATGGTTCGTGACTGCCGTAACAACAACAACAACGGCGAACGACGACGAAAACTCGGTGGTGTAAGGAACAACGAAGACGACGATGCTCGATGATGGGTGACGCATGCGTTATAATATAATAACGAGAGAAAAGTGCAAGTATAGAATCTAGAGAGTCCCTTGGTGGTGGTCCGGCCGTTCGGTAGTGTGCGTTTCGACGAGTTTGGATAAACGTTGAAAGCGAATGCTCGCAAGGGAGAAAGAATAACTGATTCGTAAAAAGATATTATAAAAACAACCGTGTATTTTGTCGATTAAAAAAGATGGAAAATTAAGCCCTGCGTCAAAGAGAGCGGTGAGGTTGGGGGTAGGGGGGAAAGAAAGAAAGAAAAATTAACAAAAGAAAGAAAAGGAAAATAGTAGCAGCAGCAGCCATCGCCGCCGCCGCCGCCGCCGTCACACCGCACCACCGCCGTTGTGGTGCTGCCTGCTGCTTCTTCTTAACTTTTTCCTCGGCCGTCGTTGCCGCCACCGCCGTAAATACGCGCGCGCGCGCGCGCGCGCCTATGTATGTGCGTATGCGGTGCAGTGTGTTTGCGCATATGAGTGAATTCTTCTTCGTCGTCGTCGTCGGCGGGGCAGTGTGTCAGTGTGGTGTGCTTACGTGTGAGTAGTGAGTCTCGTTGGTAAACGAGACTCTCGATTGAAACGTCGATTTCGCGGTGTGCGCCAAGGAGCAGAAAGAACGAGAGCGAAGACGAAAAGTTTTCCGCGGACACATTAAGGCCCGGAGGATGGCGAAGCCCGAGCAGGTTTTGGTTATCGAACCACAGAACGAGTTGCGGTTCAGGGGTACGCGATATTATCATTTTTTATTTCATTCTTCAATCTCCCTCAGCCCTCTCCCCCCCCCTCCTCCCCCCTGTCGTTCGTTCATCCATCGACGAATTTTTGTATTATCCTCCAAGTGTCCGCGAATCGTACCCCGAAGATATATATATCTAACGGATAGACGACGATTTATGAAAGTGGGCAAAATGTGAGTTTCGGGTCCGCGTGCAAAACGATCGACGCGCCGAGAGCCCGAACAACACACATCTTTTTTTCTCCATCATTCTCTCTCTTTTTATTTTTATTTATTCTCATTTTTCTCGCGTGTTCTAACCGGACGTGACATGGCGAATAACCGGGCAACATGTATTAATTCTTGACGTATTTCGAGGGATCGTACGATTAATTTTTTCCCTTCAACGAGGCTATGATTTTTTATTGCATATTCTTTTCTTGTTTCTCGCCTTGTTGAAGATGACGTAAGGATCGCGCGCGCCTGCCTGTCCGAGAACAAGTAACAAAAAATTCTCCATTTTTATTTTTTATTTTTTCCTCACTTTTGTTGTCGTATGTATTCGTCGTGAAAATTAACGATTTTGACGAGTCTCTTCTGGGTCATTGGTCGCCGCGTACCTAACTCGTCAGACATTTGTCAATGCTGTCAAATCTTATAACGTTTCGCTAAGCATAATATACATGTATGTGTAGAATTCATAGATTTTACGTTTATATACGTAGTGAATGTAATACGACGTATTTCTTTCTCCCGCTTCTCGCTCATTTTTTCTCTTGTGCATTTCTTCGATTCCGAATTCCATATTGCAACTGACGTTTTTTATACCTCACTTCGCAATCGCATTTGCGCTTATTCATTTCCCTTTTTCTCTCTCTTCCTATGTTTTCCTCCCTTCTCACCTTCCCCCTCCAGCGCCCCTTTCCAAAAGCTCGTTTTTTTTTTTTTTTTTTTTTTTCATTTCCTCGACTCGCAGGCATGATGAAGAACTGGCTAATTATGCGAGAATTCGTTTTGCGTATTTTGGCCCGTTCTAGATACACGTTTTTGAAACGTGGCTGGAATTTCGGGAGCTATTTTTTCAGTTGGCCAACATTTTTTTCCGTTCAATGTTTTGAATTTTGTCGGGCAATATTTTTTTTCTCTCTCATTGTTTTTACATGCGCCATTTTTTTCATCGGTTATATATATATTTTCTCATTTCCGGTCAATCATTGCGGCGACTCACTTGTTTTTCAAATACGAGAACATCGCGAGTGTGTCGAAAGTAAGGTTGGATCACGATCCTTGCTGTCACTTCTTTTTTTTTTTTTCGAATTCCGATAAAGTACTCTTCTTCTTTCGTTACCGTGAATCTTTAATTGGATAAACACGCGTTGATATTATGGGTGCCATTTTTCTAGCATTTTTTTGTTTGCTATTTTTATCATCTCGACAAGTTTGTTTATGCAGTGAATTTCGCCCTCGAAGGAACGACGTTTGAAAAAATGTTGAAAATAATATTTATCGAGCATTTGTTTGGAGAGATACAACCATTTTATTTATATAAACGTTTTAATTGGGAGGTTTATAAATGTAGCCAACATTGTACTATCATCGCCCTCGAATGCACGCAGGACCGCGAAAGCTTTAAAAGCGGGCTTGGTCGCGCTCCGAACACTTACATCCAAAACTATGGCTATGTATCGGCTCTCAATATTATTTTACTCAACGACTCGAGTACATCGATTCAGTATTTCTAATCGCCGCTCCGAACCCAATCGTTACTCCTTTGACATTTTATTTTCTACGCACCAACGCCGAGAATTATGATTGTTTTTTTGCCAAAGAAAATATAAAAAAACCCTCAGCTCCGTTATACGGCGCGTTGTTCATTAAACGAATGGCTTTGAGCGACAATAAGCCGAGCGAGCGGTTTAATTGAGTCTTGTTCAAACGTTTAGACTCTCGCCGATGCTTAAATGAAATTCATTTTTTAATTTTCATTTCAGGCCCCTTCACGGGTGCTCCGGTCACGTCTTTCATCAACCTTACAAATCCTTCGATCAACAGAGTCTATTATAAAATAAAGACAACCGCCCCAAAGAGGTATTGCGTCAGACCCAATAGCGGTGTGCTCAAGCCGAAACAATCGACTCAGATAGCAGGTAAGCGGTTGAAATCTCACAAACCTATTTTCTTTGTAACAATTTTCTCGAAATAGCCATTTGCGGTAATCACGATTTCAACCATACGCATCGAGCCAAATGTTATGTTTTCGAGAGACCAACCCGAAAGACATTGAGTTTCGATCGAGTTTGTATAGCAGAATTCGAATCGCTCGAACAAAAGTTGACTCTTTAAGTCGAAAGTAGAGAAGAGATTAGAAGACAAGACAAAATATAAAAAAAAATTAAATATCCATTGCTTTCGTCCAAATAACATATGATGCACTAACCAAAGTCATGAATTGAATTTTTTATTGTTTTTCCTTCTCGATTTTCAGTATGCTTACAACCGTACGAGTTTGATCCGGCGGAAAAGAACAAACACAAATTCATGGTTCAAACGGTTATAGCGCCCGAAGGTGATGATTCCGACAATTTCAACAATGTGGTAAGGAATGCGCGATATTTTCATGCGCGGTTGCTCGGATCAACTTTCAAATTTCATCGAATACTATCCCCCGATTAAACGAGTAGACACACACCGCCGCACCTTGCCGCTCTTGTTCTTCGCAAATTTTCTTATTAACGCTTTCGCGCCTATCTCGTATATTATAATAATAATATGTATGAAAATTGGTTTGGATATTTCTTTCGTTGGGTACTATTTTATAAAAAAATTTTGCAAGAAAAACCTTCCCTTCATAGGAATCCCTATTTATAGTTGCATTCAAACGTTGAATTTTCGATTGAGTTGGTTCAATTGAAATTTTTCTCACGAGTCATGATCTGACAAAGAAAAAAAAAAAAAAAAAACGTATTTTTTAAATTAATACGTACGGGGACGAAGAAAAAACTTTCAGTCCTTTGATTTTTTGTTTTGTTTTTCGTTACAGTGGAAGGACACGAATCCGAGTCAGATGATGGAACACAAACTGAAATGCATTTTCGAAAATCCCGTAAGCAGCAATACCACGGCAAAACCGACAGCTGCTGCACCGACACCTGCGAAAACCGATTCCGGCACTAATGGCAAGAATAAAGCGACCGGGGACAACAGCTCGAAAACAGCTTTCAAGGTAAGAGCAACGGAAAATTCTTGCATCATGTGAAACAAGTGTTGGGGATTTTTTATTGAAATCGCATCAAGCATTCGTTCAAGCATTTTATTTTAATATTTAATCTTCTCCGACGGCTTGATTAATAGAAAATATTGAAAATTCTGAAACAACTTGAGGGAAATTGTAGACACGGGCGTTTATGTCCTTTTTTGTTGTTGTAGGGAGCCGCCGACGATACGGAGGAAAAATTGAAGAAAGCTGCACAAGAGGTTTATCAGTTGAGGGTAGAGGACAGTCAACTGAGGCAAGAGTATCTCCAACTTAAGGTGAGCCGTCGTGAAACGTCTTGAGGTTTTCATCCTACTTTTTTCACTTTATAAGCTGAATTTATCCCTGTCGCGTCTCTGGAAAACTCGCATCGGAGGGTTCGAACGTTTATGAAGCCTCGAAATTTAGATATTTTGATCGAATTCAAGTCCAACATTTACATTTTTACAAATATTTTCATAAAAGGTTCATTTTATGAGGCAGTCCGTTATTTCACGAGTGTTGAAAATCTTTAATGAAAATGACGACGTAGTTTTGAGAAAGATGCAAAAGGCTCAAATACGCTCGAAATCATCTTTCATCGAGCGTCACGATAAATTATATATTTTGCTGCACGGTAACGAAAGCGTGAAGCGAGTTTCTCGTCAGGATGGCGTTGTAGCGCGCTTCGTACACTTGATCCTTCAAGAAGGAACTTGATTCTTCTTGGTACCTACATTTTTTGCCAGCTTTTTCACAATTCCTTGCCATAAATTGCCGAGACCATTCAAAAATCGCACAGTGATGCCCTTTTTTTTACTATACGCGATATTATTCCGACCAAGCTCCTCGATCATATCTTCTAATCAATTAAATTCATATCGTTGAACATTCCATTACTAGAAATAAAATTCCCTCTCAATTCGTCATTGACTCGTTGGGGTCTTGCAGGAAGAGATGCTGAAATGGCGAACCGCCGCAATGGACAAGGGCGTTAACGTGTCGTCGAGCACGCGTCTCACGTCGCCGAATCCCGTTGATCGGAGCGGTACTCGCGTATTACCGATGACATCAACGAGCGTAGTACTGGCCATTGCGATGGTTATAGTCGGTTATCTCCTCGGAAAACTCATCTGAGCGATAACTCGTGAAAAGTAACAACAACAACAACAACAACAACTGAAAGAAGAAGAGGATGAAAACATCCCTCCTTCTCCTCCTCCTCCTCCTCGACGCTTATAAACTCCCTTTGCCGCCGCCGCCGCCGCCGCCCTATTCCCCTCTTTCGTTATTTTGAGCCTTTTTTCCATGACGTTGAACTCTCAATTATTATTTCCAACCTGTGCGAAAATAGCCTCATTTATTTTTTGATCGGTAATACACTTTCCTCTTGATTTCCTTACTACTTATTCCGCATTTTCTTCTTCCTCTCGTTAATAATTGTGCATAATAAATAATATTATCTCAACGTTTATGGTTCAGCGTGGTCTACTCTTATGCAGAAAAACAAAACAACAAAGTGAGAGCATGAGAGAGAAAGGAAGGATGAAAGATGAAAATTGGACATTGCAAAGCGGCGGCGCACGCGGTAAACGAGAATAAAATAATAATTAATATTACATTTTGATTAATCTTTCAAGAGATGCTCGATAGAACACTCTACTGCAAATTCCTATTTTTTTTCCTTCATTCGTCAGTCAACGTTTCGACTTTTCGGGGTTCAAAAGTATTTTTTTACGTTTCTATTGCGCCTCGAATTCTTAAAAGATATGATAACTTTGATTTGTTATTAATTCCATAAGAAAAAATATGCGGAAAATGGAAAAGAAAAGATAAAGAAATTTGAGATTTCGATAAAGTTTCTCCGTATTGTGCTGCAAAAAATGAAAATGTTAGTACGCACAGTTTCATTTTTGTAACATCGTATCGAACAGGAAAAGAAATGTTTTCCCGTTCCAAACAAAAAGCTGAAAAACATCAACAAGCATATTATCGCGGTTTCGATATTTGGCGGAGGAGAGGGGACAGAAGGGGATTTACAATGCAGGAAAAAGAGAACCGAAAGATCATCACACAAATACACGAATATAAACGTTTAGCGATAACGTAGATGAAACAAAATCAAGTTTTTACCGGTGAAAACGCATGAAAAATAAAATGATTCAAGTTGAAAAATAACTATCATAATTGACGTATCTCGTGCAACGGAACGCGCTCGATGCTTTTTTCCTTTGCACAAAATGAGATCACGCACTATTCTCACTCTTTTCTCGGACCCGTCGGTGTAATTTTTAATTATTTATGCGGTATGATGATACAAGATAAAAACTAAAACATACCATTACACAAGCGGTCTTGCATGTCAAATTCGAATAGCTATTGTGGTGTGCCTTTGTATCTTCTTTTTTATGGAAGCCAGCTTTCACTTTTACGTCCAAAATATATTTTTGTGTGTATGTGAGCATGGCGAGCACGTAGTACAAGAAGCAGAGGCGATGTCAGCAACCTCTGTTGAACGGACATGCAATCGCAATGCGGGCAAAATTTTTCTTCATTTTTTCTTCAAGTTTTACGATGGTTGATTCTCGATTTTTGAGAACCTTCCCGCGGTTTCGCCGGTTGACTTTTTTTAATCAAGTGTTTATTTTACTGACAAATTTTCCGTTTGATGTGGAAAAAGTTGGAAACACGCTTAACATCCGGTCAATACGGATCGTATTTCGGTATGCGAGTATCGCGTTGAATTTTCGTTTCGAATTTCGTGCAAATGAAAATGGTTTCCGCGTATAAAAATTATTTATTCGGGGTGCTGGGGAAAAAAACAAAAAACCAAATTCGTAAACGTACTTTAATTTGCTACACGATTGACTTTTTTTCTTGCCGTAATGCGGATTATTTAGACCGACGGTATATACGCTCAAATTTCTTCAACCATTCGGGGTGAGTCGATACGAATTGTCGGTAGTAGTTACGAGGCTGTTTCAAAGCATTGACTCGCGAACGGACATTCAACCGCCGGATAAGCGTACCAAAAAGTTGTAACAATTCGCCCTTGGAATTGGATCCTTCGAGCGGTTATTTTATCGTTTATTCGTCGACGCGGTCGGCCGCGTCGAGGTGGCAGGCAGGTGCCGCCGCCGCTGTCGCCGTCACCGCGTTATGCAATATTCCCCCGCGTATATATCAATCTGCCGGAGTTGACCACGGTGGCGCGCGATGTTGAACTTTGTATAAAGATCTAATATACTTAGATATATATATATGTCACCGATATATGTGTCGCCCATAAACATATATATCTGGTATATGTAAATGATATAATACATGCGAAGTGTTTCGTGGGAGCAGAGGGAGACGAGCCAAGCTCGTCGGATGTATAATTGATGAAATTACCACTCGAGTAACAACTGCGAATGCTCGAGATAAGCTGTTTTTGGCTTGGCTCTTGCGTCTAACATTATCATCAGCAGATTTCATTGGTTCAGGCGGCCAACGTAAGAAAAAAAAAATTAAATCGACTAACGAATATAGGGAGGGAGAGGAGGAGGGAGAGAATATCATTTCGGTGTATATGAAAAAGCAGAGAGACGGAGAGAAAAGAAAAACAACCGTATTTAGCTTCGTGTGTGTATATGCATTCGTAATTATAACCTATACCGGCGTTGTGGCATTGATTGCGACATTAAAAGAAAAAAAAAAAAAAAAAAAAAAAAAACGTGAAGAAAAAAGAAAGGAAAAAAAATGTTATTACACATACCACCGGCGTAAATCCTGCTGAACACCGAATCGAAAAAAAGCAGGTTGCCGCTTATCCAAATCCCTCTTTCCAGAAAGTATCCATACCAAAAGTTTTTTCACTCATCCTTATTTATATCTTTTATTTTCTTTCTTATATATTGTACCAAATGGTAACATATTATAAGAATGTACAAATGTCAAGTATAATTTCCATTATTTTGCATACCCAGCGATAAGAACTTGCACTCGCGAACCAAGTGTCGAATGCGGATGAGGTGAACGGTGTCACATTGTTTCTCGGTCGGACCGAATCCGGACTGGACGAGTTGAAATTCGACGAGTTATATTATAAATTGTTGGTCAATGGCCGAATCAACAACGTGCTCGCACCCGTTCATCCTTCAACTCTGATAATTAACATTCATCTTCTCAATCGCGGCGTGATTCTTCCAATCCAATAACTGCATTCTCAACGCTCGTAATTCGATGCTCTTTCACCGATTTATATTTACCAATTATCGTTACCATTTTTTTTCCCCGAATGTCCCAAAAAAGAACCTACAGAGTACTCGAACGAATAATCACTTGCGATCGCGGTTAATCTAATCGGTCAATTCTTCCGGACCTTCCGTCTCAAAATCGGCTCTGAATTTGAGTCCGTAACGATAGGCGTTTAGGTGGAAGACTATTTATATACGTATATATTAGGGTGATTAAAATAAAACGAAATTTTTTTTCTTCCTCCAAACAGGTTGGAAAGTTTCGTTGATAAATAAAAATACGCCTGTTAAAATTTGAGCTCTTAATATTAATATTAATATTTAGAGGTTCCGTATCGCACTTTTTGATTTTCCATAAGAATACATGGGAAAATTTTCATTTGCATTACTACAACTAACTGACAACGCGTTATACAAAAAAATCTACAAATGCATTTTCGTATGGGGAATTGAACGCTCTACAAAGAAGGTCTCTTATCATTTTTCAATAAGTACAGCCGATTAGAAGTTATTCAAGGTCAAAGTTAAATTTACCGTCAATTTTTGCATATTACAGCGGAATTATTATCAGTTTCATTAAAACAATGTGCATAAAATTTCTTGTAAAACATAATTTGGACTTCCAAGAGATGTTAACCATAATAGTTTTTTTACAATAATAAAAATTTTTTTTTAATATAACACTTGAGAATATTTCAGTAAAAGTTAGTTTTGAAATTGGGGTTTTTTCATTTTCCAAGTAAAAAATACTTCTTCTTTGTTTAAATAATTTACGCGGAATAGAACACAAACATAAGTGATTTTATTTAATAAATCTGTTTATTTTACTTACGGTACAGCGTTCGGCTCGCATGCTATACCGTGCTTCGGTATCACTATATTCTGCGCTTATACGGCATGAAAGTTGAACGCATCCTTTGAGCGCTTACAGCGCCTTCACCAAATAAAACTATGTATGCTTTGGTATATATCCTGCGTCAATTATTCAACCGATTGAAGAACTATTTTTTACCAGTAAAATGAAGAAAAAAAAAAAACCAGTACCACCAGTAAAATAAATTATTAAAGTATTCTACTTTTTGAAATTATTACAACAAAACGATTATGGTTAACATCTCTTGAATTGAAAGTCCAATTTATGTTTTACATGAAATTTTATGCACATTGTTTTGATGAAACTGATCATTCCGCTGTAACATGCTAAAATCAGCTAAATTGACGGTAAATTTATGATGAGAGACCTTTTTTGTAGAGTGTTCAATTCCCTACAAATTATGGTTGTCAATTTTTTGTATAACGCGTTGCTATAGTTATTAGTTATGAAAATCAGAAGAAGCAGAAACAAATTTCTCCACGTTATTCTTAGGGAAAATCAAAAAGTGCGATGCTGAACTTCTAAATGTTAATATTAAAAACTCAAATTTTAACAGGCGTATTTTTATACCTACACGTAACTTCTCAACCTGATTGGAGGAAGAAAGAAAAAATTTCGTTTTTTTAAATCACCCTATATATACACGCACGCACGCACGCACGCACCCACCCGCCCCGCATCAAAGAGACACGCTCTATTGCTATAACAAGCATTGAGAGTAAGAAACATATACATGTTTTTTTTTTGTACGCGGATGACGCGGTTTTCACACTAACTTCAAACGCCGCGATTGAAATAACAAATAACGCTATATATATATATATATATATATATATATATATATATATATAATATAGGGGATTATGGGGCAAAACGGACATATGGGGCAACCGTATTTCTAATCACCAAACCCAAAACCAAATTTATAATCAGGGTGAGAAAATAAAGAAAAAAGGTTTTTTTTTTTATTGGAGCAAATAAAATCCACATACTCGTAATTTTTTAATTTTTACTATCTCTGCGAGGCTATGTCCGTTTTGTCCCAAAAATTTTTTTTTACGAAATCCGGGGAACTAGGACCGGAAATCGATTATGGAACTTCAATACAGTTCAAACATCAATTATACTTCAGCACGGTGGACCCAAAATTCATTTTTTGCATGACCGAAAAGCTTGGACCAAACGCGATCTCAAATTTGGCTCATTTTTCTTTTTTACATCCAAGGAATGGGGCCCAAGTAGTCCCATTCCTTTTCTTATATTACCGAGGTGGCATTCCATTCGAAAAAAATGACTTCAAACGTCTCAATTGCGAAAAATCTAATTTTTTCATTTTTTCTACCTCCGAAAGACTGTGTTCGTTTTGCCCCAAAAATTTTTTTTTACGAAATCCGGCTAACTAGGACCGGAAATCGATTATGGGACTCCAATACAGTTCAAACATTAATTATACCCCAGCACGGTTGAGGCAAAGTTCATTCTTTGCATGATCCAAAAACATGGCCTAAATGCGATTTCGAGATATGGCTCATTTTTCTTTCTTATTGGCAGGGTGCACGTAAATACTAATACCATTCAATTATCAGTGTGTTACGTATTCATGCATACTGTCAGCGCCACCAAAAGGGCGGACCCGCATTTTTGGCGGCTAAACGTATACACAATACACACTTATTTTTAAAGTAGTATATGTAAGCGCACCTAGCGAATACATGCCAAGGAATGGGGTTCTAAGTGGTCGCACTTCTTTTCTTATATTACCGAGTTGGCATTCCATTCGGATAAAGTCGCTTCAAACGTCTCGATTTCGAAAAAAAAAAAAAATTTTCTTTTTTTATACCTCCGAAAGGCAATGTCCGTTTTGCCCCAAAATTTTTTTTTTCGAAATTCGAGAAACAACGACTGGAAATCAATTTTGGGACTCAAATATAGTTGAAAGACCATATGCTCATCGATTAAATTGGCTTAAATCGTTAACATGTCCGTTTTGCCCCATAGTCCCCTATATATACACACTTGATCGAATCGTTAAACTAGCGGTGTTAAATATGATCAGCAATTCTTTTCGACGAGTAAAAAAAAGAAAACACGATGCTACGCGATGTCATCGTTGAGCGTCATTCGTAGGCGACAAGCATAATAGTAAAAAAATCTCTCGACAGGGACGAGAGAATTTTTTAACCGTCGAACCTGTGCGAATGAGATCTACGAATGAAACAAGATGCGAAAAACGTTGAGCGAATTTGAATTGTTCATACGTTTTGTAGTATTTTGGGAAAGAAAAAAAAATAGATTTTTCTATACGTATTATCTTTGTTGCACATCCCGTCTTGTGGCAGCTCCATTAATATTACATAAATACCTGCAGTGTCCGATCGAAAAAATTTGAAATAGTCATAATCGTTTATTCAATAATCAGCGAAGGAATGGGAAAAAAAAAAAAAAATGACAAAAACGCATCTCAATGTCACATAAACGTGTAAATAAATAAAAGAGTCGAAACAAACAGTATAAGCGCTTGACATTAAAATAATTGCGCATCTGGCCGATGCGTTAAATCGAAAAATGTTGTTTTATTTGATGAACTTATCGATTGTTGATTATAACCCGCCGTTTAAGTTAGACGCCGCGACATCTTCGTTTTTGCTTTCTCATCATTATTCATTTGTTATCGAAATCACAGAATAAATAGTACGATTTTTATATGACGCTAGTTTTGGAAGAAATTGCCGGCGGAGAAAATTTTAGTGGACAAACAGATGAACATGCGGTATAAGAATTGGGTCAACGCAGTGCCACGTTTGAGGTCCTTTGAAAAGTGCAGATACCTACCCCTCGCCCCACCTACCGGTATACTAATATAAGTCTTATTCGGTAAATATCAGCTATTTTCCCGCTGAACAATTTCATTCTGCAATAATACTTTGAGAATTTGGTTCTTTCCAGAATATGATAAAAAAATTCAGTCGTTTTTGCGATTAAGAAACGGTCGCGAGTATTGCTCGAAATAATTAAAATAAATTTTCACTTTCAGATGTATGCTTTTTTTCAAAGTCGGAAAAAGAAATAATGATATTTTATAATCTCGATTTGTTTCTGCCTCGGTGATACGCGCATGATGCATTATTCGCGTCACATATATTTATATTCATATTTGCAGTCGCAGTGTTACCAACACTTTGTAGATACTTTTCTCCTTTGAATTTTGGTATGACGGGCTGCAAGTTTGTGCGGATTATGACTAGCGGGCAAACGCCTCGAGCATCACATTTCTAAGACGACCAAGGTTCCCAATGGAGGTCATCGGGTCTGCTGCAGGACCTCCCGTGACGTCAGATCCTTCTCGATCCGATCAAACATCGCCGCGTTACATTTATCGCCTCTTCTCCATTCCACAGTCGCACACTTTTACCTCTGCGCGTACACACTAGTTCATGCGCGCTATATTATATATATGAGACATTTCACGCCGCTATTACATTCCCAAACCCTGACCCCTTTCGATTCGCGCGCCAACTTTTCATATCTTTTTCTGCACAACAAATCAGCACATCAGCACACTTTTTTTCATTTTTACATTTTTTATCCTTTCAGATTTAGACCTCGATAATTCGGAAACTTCATATTATGAGCTTTGTAGCAACATCAATCTTGTCATTTTTGGCGCTCCGTTTCTTACGTAGGGATAGAAAAAAAACGTACAAATCGAGTTTTAACATAATAAAATGTCTGTTTTTTTTCCAAATTTTCATTCAGAAAATCTCGATATTGCAAACACTTCCCTCGCCCCTTCGTTTTTTTCTTACAAAATATATTTTCTTTTTTTTTTTTTCAAAAACTAGGTGAATCTTTAAAATTCACGAACTCAGCTCCAATGGCTCTTATTTGTCGTGATAAATCTGAATTTTTATTACAAAAGAGTAAGCAAAGTGGCCTACTTAAGAAATTTAGCGATTATCGTCGGTTTAAAGTTCCAAAATTGATTCCACCTTCTTGTTTCCCGAATGTTGGGGAAAAAAATGTTTGGGGCAAAATGGCCACCCCTTTCAAGATGCGGTGAAAATCTATCATTGCGACAAGTCTGAGTGATTAGTGATCAGCCGTTGCAATATTACTCCGAAGACTGGATTTGCTGCTGGGCATGCGCAAAATGGGCTCACACCTTGTGTGCAAGTGTTGATGACGATGATATCGGTTATGTGATGCGCGACTCTCAACAATACGATTTTTGTCAACCATCAAAATAAAATGGACATCCATAAGCAATTTTTTACAATGATTCTCACTCTCTTATAGTCTTATACAGCTATAATTTTCTCGAAAAACAAAGAATTTTTTCTGGGTCACTCTGTCCCAGAAATCGCAATTTAGTGATTGGCCACTTTGTCCCATATTGCCTTACATTTATTGTATTAGGATCGCGAATGATGGAAAAAAAAAAAAAAATTGAGGCAGTTATTTAAAAATTTAAAGAGTATCAAAATTTTGGAAGCATTGCATATTTTTAAGGAAGTTCTGCTCGAATCTCAAAAAGGTAGCAGGTCTTTGGAATTTTAATAAAATCTTCTTGAACATATATTCTACGTGTATATACCAGTAAAATTTGAATAAGATTGACCACCTACTTTCCGAGATAAAAAACCGTAAAGTTACCTTCAAATTGCACAGAGTCTTATGGCTATTACTGTTTTGACAGGATAGAAATGGTTTAATATCATGTAGTAAAAAAGCTAATGGCTCACCGCAAATTCGATCGAGCATTGATTTACACACTACAGTGATATACATATATGAAAAAAAAGATGGACTTGATGATACCGGATTTTTCATGAGATATAACGAATTAACTTATGAAAATTCGTCGAGTTCTTTGGGATATGGCCGCACGAGCACCTTTGTCATGGCAACTGAACAGAGCAAATGAGAGAGAGAGAGAGAGAGAGAGAGAGAGAGGAAGATGGAAAAGTCAGGTTGGCAGTACTGCGGCTAGCCTATGTATAAGCATAGGTACCCCTGGCGCTGCGCGCGTCCCTCAAACCAGGAGCAGAACTTCCTTAAGCTTGCAACACTTTTTACTCAGGGAGCGAATGAAAAAAAAAAAAAATTTGTCGTGATTTTCAACAAAAAATAGAAAAAATGAAAAAAGTCCATCGAGTGCCATCTAGAAACTTTTTTTAAACGCTCAAATTTTGACCGAATTACTTTTATATCATGCACCAACATTTTCCCCTTGCGCCTCGGAAAAAAAATTTCAAATTTTTTTTAACCACCCTAATTTATATCCATGCATATATGTATATATTTTTTCAAATATATTTGCCGATACTACACGTATGCAATGATAAGTTGACAAAGTTTTATCGCAATGGGATGAACGGTATAGCAGAGCATTAAATACGAACAAACAAACATTATAAATATTGATTTTTATATATTAGATGGTGATTTTTTTTCTGCCAGTGCGTACATGTACATACTTTGGGTGATGAGATTTGTGGTATCGACGCACGAAATCGATCGACGCTCGCTTATAGTTCAATTCCGATCGCACTCGGACTAGCCTTATTCGAAACCTGAAAATAATTGCTACGATTGTTAATTTTGCACGCAATTCAGATCACGCACGTTACTCAAATAGAACATATTTTTTGTGTTTTTTAAAATTATTTTTATTTCCAACATTTACCGACAAAAGAAACTGCGCAATAAAGGAGAATTTTTTTCCGTTGACAATTCGTAACCGCAACGACCGTCCATTCTTGATGGCAATAAGTTTTTTTGGTCATTTGTAAATTATAATAATATAGCGATGCATTTCCAAGGTTGAATACTCGATATACAAAATTCGAATTTTCTCCCGAAAACGATCCTACATTATCGTTGCGTCAGATAGTCTACAACTGAGTGTGAATTACGAGTTTCCTTCCTGTGTATACACATGCGGGGATTATCTAAAGAAAAGTAATAGGTGCGGTTGAGTCAAATTTGTTTTTTGGAGGTCAACTTGATCGATTTATTGCAATAACTTTTGTTGCATAGATAAATAAAAATGAAAAAAAAAAAAAAAAAAAAAAAAAATACAGTAAGTCAATCGTGGACCTTAAAGCCTGCGGTCTGCGGTCGCGGTTCTGCACCGCATTTACTCACGAGGCTCGAATAAGCTAGTACAGGGTGCATGGTCGCGCGAACTGGTATTTCCACTTTTTCTGCACTGCAGGCAACGCAGGGGATAAGCTCCTACAACAGAAACGCTGATTTAGCGTCTGCATCCTCTGCAGGAAATCAGCGACCACGACCAGCACCCTCTCCACCATCTACGCCCTCTGGCCTGCTTCTACACGAGTGTACTTCTAGTCGTCACGTGGGCTACTTGCGGCGAAACATCAAACATTTTGCAGATTTTTCAATTCGTTCTTCAGTCACTTATTTTATCGAAATTCTTTACTCGTTTACTCAGAATGACTCGGGTCATGCAACCTTTGGGTGATCTCGTCCAATAAATCATGGCGTTGTACGAGTAATCGAAAACTGCATTGCTGAAAGTCTGAGTAGCAGCGCCAGTGTCGATCGCCGAAGCGCACTCTGATGCATAAAAAAAGAAAAATTTTGGATCATCACGCATCATTATTCGTTTTCTTCGTCGTGTATTAATATTTTTTTTTTTCTTTCATTATAAGAAATGAGAAAAATATATTATTTCGTACGAAAAATATTTTATCCATTCGCGCGATTGAATCATGTAATGATGACCTAGTTTCAGCTCCGCAAGTACCTGAAGACTCGTTTGTGTTTGGATTGTCGAGCGTCCTCTCATGGCTGCGCCAAGACCACCGGAATCTTCTTTACCGTTAAACTTTTTTTCGCCCCCGCTAGAAGCCGGAATACTGAATACGGTAGAGGGCGTTGTTGGAGCAGCATGAATGGGTGTTTTCATAGAATTTTACGCGAGCAGTGCACGGGCTCGCAGACGTTGGACAAGAGAGAAAGGGAATTAGAAGATGGCAGGAGTACAGCGGCGGAACAGAGGAGGCGGTGAGGGCGAAGAGCGGTCGGGGTGGGGTGAAGAGATTTTGCCGCGAACAAGAGGGAGAGAATGCGCGGGCGCGCGCGAGAATCGCAACGAGAGCTCCACAAGTCGAAAGAGCGCGCGGTACAAGTGTGTAGGTAGTATGGTATAGGGTAAAAGGAGCAGCGGGGGTGGAAAGTTGCCGCCGCGCCGGTGGCGGTAGCGACTGGCTATTGATTTCAAGGGCTTCCTCAGCCCCTTTCCCCACCCCTATAGTCGACGACGCGGAGTACCCAGAGGCTTCAGCAGCAGGTCACCACGTGGGTCTTGGGGTGCCCGTACCCAAAGGAATTTTATCAAAAATTCACATTTTCCACCTCTACATATCGCGTTATGACGAACATTATTTAGTTAGTACGACCTTATTAACTGGACAATAAGAAAAAAGTAACTCGATCGAATTACAATTCCTTTCCAAGAATTATTGTGATTTTCCTCTTATCATTTAACATTTGGACGAAAATTTCGTACTTACGAGATTGATATACGTGCGTTTAATTAAACGTTTCCGAAAATGAATACTATACGAGACTGTATCACGAATATCACGAAGGTAAAGAAAAAGGTTAGGATCGCTTCCGACGCGAGCGAGGTAAGGAGGGAGTAACGGATTTAAAGATTTACGGGCCAAGAACTCAGCTCCGCGGTTTTTGACTATTCGATCGGTACACTCGTCCTAGCTCTCATCGCTGGTGCATAGAATATTTTATTATTTGAAAACTGCGTATAAATTAAACGGTCGCATCGGAGACAAACGCGTCATGGGAAAAGAAAAAACCTGCTGCGCTTCAAAGTAGGCAGTAGGTTGATCGGAAAGCATTCGGAATTCCTTCGTAAATTCAAAATTCGTTCAATCGCTGCGCGGCAGTGTGCGGTGGTTTGTAAGGCCTTTGAACGAATAGCCCGATCGAAAATTTCTATTTACGCTTTTTTTTTTTTTGTTTTTTGTACCGGATGTCCCAGAAGTCGCGTGCTTCAAATTTTCAGAATCGCAAAAATCTGTCAAGTTGAAGCAGAATCCATGGCTGTTATGTAGCGGAGCAGGAGGCATTGCGGATCGCTGCTTATAAATATATGAACGAACGGAATCTATATGAGCGCGTAGAATATATGATAGGGAAAGCTGCTGTCGTAGTCGTACATATGTAGGGTTAGCGCGCAGGCGCTTGGCGCATAGTCACGCCCGCTTGTTCTCACCCGCATCGCAGATTCGCTCTCACCGATCGTCGAATGTTTCAAAGTTGTCATACGTTTTATTAAATTGTTGTTGATTTGCAGCAGGGGGTTATACGGGTGACAAAATTCTTCGACGGTACAGTTTGGAAGTATGATTATTCTTGCCAAAGAAAATCATGCACGAGGATTGCCGGCGTTCAGACCCGTCTCTCTGCGTTTATATAAAATTTTACCGAGTCCCGCGACTTTTGAAAAATCCTGTAGACGAGCAATGAGAATGGTTAAGGAAAAACGGAAAACTGCTGGTTTATGAAAGAGGAGAAGGGAATGCGAGCGAGCGAGCGAGCGAGCGTCATCGGCGCATCGCGACGCCGGCAGAACAGCTCGCACCGGGTTCTTTGAGGGTGGCAATAGCGCTGCTGGTACAGGAGGGGTCGGCGGAAAAGTAAGGGAGGGTGAAAGTTGCGTTTGGTATTGGTGTGTATGTCATGGTGCTACGGATTTTCGTACTCCCTGGCTCGGAAGGAACCCCTGCGCATTGACGGTACTGCGCGGCATGGCTCAAGCGCAGCTCTTGGATCGAGCCAGCGCGATTCACTCTTTCCGCCGCCGACCCCCGTTCCACACCCGATCCGAGCGTTTCTGTATCGCGTTCACTATTTTCCCTGTATTTACCTTGCACATGTATGAGTGCCCGTGTATGTGTGTCTATCTACGTACGGGAGAGTGAGGGGGCTCGCAGCGATACGTCGAACGGTGGAACGCCGCGTTGGGGCGTCTCCTTGCAGCGTTAACGTCGAGGCAACGTCCGCGTTCCGTTTTCTCACATACGGCTAAACCGTGCCACCGCCTTTCCCCATATCCGAGAAATTCTCCTTAAAACTTGAGTACGAAACGTCGTCGGGGCATTGCCGGCTTTGCAAAACCTCGGGTTATTGCCATACTGCAGAAAAAAAAAAAAAAAAGTCAAAACAAAGAACCCCGAGTTTTCCGAGTGACGATAAAAATTGTGCACAAGCTGTCCGGGTTAAGGGTTAGTTTACAGAATATAGTGGAAAAAATTGGCTCTCACCGACCTACATGTACGTGACGCACGGCTCGTGTCACGAGGGGCCGAAGAGCTTCCGCGCGGATCGCCCGCTAACGCAAAAATCTCCCCAGTGTCTTTGAGTGTTTAGTGCGAATCGAAATTTTAGCCAAGTCATTGAGAAGAAAGCTCCAACCCGGGGCTAAGCTCTTCGGACACGGTGTCTCCTGATATTTCCTGTCCTGGTCTTTTTCTCGGTAGAGCGAGTCTCGCTCCTTGCTCCATTCCTCTTTCTCTCTCTCTCTCTCTCTCTCTCTCTCTCTCTCTCTCTCTCTCTCTCTCTCTCTCTCTTTCTCCATCTGAAAAAACGCGGATCGAAACGACTATCGCGGAATTCTGTTGAAACTTGGCCCAAACGGAAAAAGTTTTCTCCAAAGAGGAGGGGTGTCAATAAGTTATTTTTTTGCTTATTATTCTAGTTTCCTATTTTCTAATCCTGAACTCTCAATTTCGAGGATCTTCCCATTGTGGCCCCAACCCACTACCCCTTTCGTTGTCAACGATGTTACGATGTCGCGGCGCGTAACCGTATGCCGCAAAGAGTTCAGTGACAGGGTAACAGCGAGAAAGTGGCATTCACCCTCCATTGTAATTGTGAAAATTCGCTCGCCTCGATGGGAGATGCTGCGCTCCCAGGCTTCGGAACAGTGTATCAATAATAATAATAATAACAATAATAATAATAATAATAATCCAAACACCAAAAATAAAGGTATAAAAAGAAGTTTGAAAATCGAAGAGAATATAAATAATAATATTAAGAGTGACAACGATACTGCCATTCGCGTTAAATATCCGGATTTTTTAACGGTAACTGGTGTCGCGTCTGACCGCAGCGCGAATCGTACTACTTGGCCGAGGTGCTCTACTGGCGCAACCCCCGACGATCAAATTCCCTTGCTCCGTACCACCGATCCTCATACCCGTTATTCTCTACCCGTTATTCACCATCGTTCCTTATTAAACCTTTACCAGCATTATCGTTTAACGGATATTATTCTATTTACCGCCGTTCTAACAGTCCTCACTGCCTCTCGGAATTTTATTCTCGTGCCTGACGGGGTCAAGCCCAAATTCGAGATCGCCGAGCATTGTCGCGCGAAAACAAACATGTCCGGGCTCGTTCGTACCAAGGGCTTCTCGCATCGTGTTTCGGGTGAGTGAATTGTTTTTTTTTCTTCCATCATCATCATCATCATCATCGACTCTTCATCTTTTTCCGTGGCATTTTAAAAGGCTTTTAATGATGAAGATGATGCGCGCGAGCGAACCGATATCGATTTCAATCACCAGTGAGCGTGGTATACAGGAAGTACGAGCAATCCGTAAAAATATATACCGTTCTGTCACGTCGCCATTTTGTTGACCGCCGTGTTAAAAAAATAAAAATAGCTAACGAGGCGTTTATTAATTTTTTTTTGTTTTTGTTTTTGTTTTTTTTTTTTTTTCATTGCACCGTTCGAGCGGTGGTTGTGGTAAGTGGGTGGATTTACGCTTCGAAAAGTGCTACGGATCTGACTGTAGACTACTCTCAAAATACACATTAGTGCGTACATTGGGGTGCTTTTTTTTTTTCTTTTTTTTTCAGTCAACAACATGATAACCTTTGCCTTTCTTTTTATCGCCAGCTTTTTTATTTATGATGGATAAACTTTTCCATTCTTTCTTCGATTTTTTTTATTGGCCGCACTTGAATTTCTTTAGTCAAGTGTATTATATAGTTTTTTCGTTCAGAGGCTGGTTTTTAAATCTTCGGGCATTTTGAGTCTGATTTCTTGATGATTCCGTTCAAGGTGTCTTCTCCTCGCGTCCAGTTTATCCTTCAATTTTTAATTTATTTCTTCTTTTTCCCCTGATTCGTATATTTATGACGCATCATGTTAAAATGAGCAGGATTTTCAAAGTATCGGAGCCAATGTCCTGATAATTGTATCGAATCACGGCTCCACCTCAAAATTGCTCTAAATTTTTTTCCATCATTGTTTATCACTAAAAAATAGTAAACCATGTAATATTAAGGTGGCGTACGGTTTTAAAACCTTTTTTTTTACCATTTTTTTTAGTAATGAAGAATGATGAAAAAAAAAAAAAAAAAGCAAAAATGCTCCGCCAGTGAATTTTTCCATGAGTTCAGGTTGTTCAATTTCCCAAATACATTGTTTCACCGAGAACATCTTCCGTAACTTTCGGTCCTAGATTTTTTTTTATTTTTTATTTTGCGTTCAATAAATTGAAACGTAAAATCGTTAGGCTATCAGCGATGCGAGTACGGACTGTGTCACTGACTATCGTAAGTGCGTGCCTGCGTGTATTTTCCCCCTCCATACGTTGCATATACGACGATTGACCATACGAATGGATTCTGGTACTGTTTGGCGCTGCCCGCCTCACTCTTCGGTTTCCCAGGACTATTCTTCTGTATAGTCCTTTCCCACGAAAAGAGAGGGAGTTGGGCGTAGTGCACGATCGGACAGACTTTTTGGCTTAAAAATTTGCACTTGCATGTATTTTTCCTTCGTCTCTTAATATATACTCAATCACATTCATTCTGACATATTCATTTTTATGTCATCGCCATTTTTTTCACGTCCACCGTCGTCAATATCTGCATTACGGTCATTACGGATCAAATTAATTAATAATTCCATATTCTTCTTAGTCACATTCGTTCAATGTTGATCATCGCCTTTACTCCTTCATCCTAATCCTGACTAATATTATAAATGCGAAAGTGTTTGTTTGTTTTTGTTGTTGTTCCTTCACGCCCTAACTAAGCAACCAATTGACTTGCTGGTTTTCGGCATAGAGTTAGTTGAAAGGACGGAGAATAACATAGGATACTTTTGGTTCTGGAAATTGAACCACGCGAGCGAAGCTGCGCGGCTAAAAGCTAGTTATTTATGAAAGCAGTGTAATCGAGCAACAACTATCGCGTGATTCATCGATACCCCCACTACGCTGAATCCTTTCATTAGGAGAAAGTGTATGGTATAAATAAATAAATTAATTAATAGATAACGTTGAAAATGTGCCTGTACCGATCAGTATATATAGCGCAGTTGTATCGAGTTTGAGTATAGTGTCATGTGATATCTACTTCTTTGCAATAAATCGATGGGAATTTAAGAGGATAAAACTCGTCGCAATGCCTTCGTTCGACTGTTACTTTCGCGGCTAACGCGTTAGGGCTTTATGAATTTATTGATGCCATTCTCCCTTGTTTTATTTTGCCAAACATATTTATTATTATTATTATTATTATTATTACTATTCCTATAAATTTTCCTCTTTTGCATTGATGTCATAAAATTTTTGCAACGTTCGTATAATCAACAAGAAGGCTTTGGATACCAAAGCGACCTGCTATTTATAATCATGACTGATACACACTTGATATTTTTAAATGGGAAATATATTCATACGAGCTATGTAATGCATCTATTGAAACGAAAATATCGATATATACTTGATATTAGTAGAGGAAAGGCAGCTAATTTGAGATGACAATTAGTGCATGGGTTATTTTGTATCCCAAATTAGCTTCCTTATTTTTTCTACTTATATGCGCAAATACTATTTATCTGATAATAACGAGTATCTTTCAGCATCGCGATTTGGACAAACATAATTCCGCATTTTGAAAATTCTTTCTCATAAAATGTTGGCTTTATTATTCATTCAATACGAATTATCCTAGGAAAAATTCTAAGCTCTTTCGTATATCGCGTTATTTATTTTTCGTCCGGATTATCACCATTTTTTTTTCTTCATATCTTTTATCAAGTTCAAAGTGGTTATCGAAATTTCCCTCAAAAAATCATCACGTACGCTCACTACAATTGATTATAATACCAATTTGCCACATCAGTAACCTATAATTTACGCACTTTGCAGTGTAATTTCGGGGTTAGCCTCATAAGTATTAATCAAGGCTGCTGGCGTGTCTTTACGTAGAGAAATTCACGACTATGAGAGGAAAACTCGAAAAGTTGTGGTGATAACGACTGTTTTATACCCGCGGAATACGTTTGTGCGAGCTACGAACGAACGACAATCGATCGATATTCATCTCTCTCGCTTCTACTCACGTTTAATTAAAGGTGTGTGTGTGTGTGTGTGTGGTGTGTGTGTGTGTGTGTGTGATGTGGCAATACTATTGAAGGAACATTTTTTTTTCGTCGGAAAAGAAAAGAGCAATTTTTTAAAAATAATACAAGCATCGGGCTTTTATCCCGAACTCTGACAACTGTCACAATCCCCTCGAGAATCTAGTATTTCCCCGTTGCGATATGAAAAATATAACAAAATAAATCGCGACCTCCGAATTGATGCGATCATACGTAAAGTGAAACAAAATTTTTTTCAGCTACTGCTGCTGCTGCTGCTGCTGAATATTCGTAATTTTTCGTTCATACTTCATTTTCACTTGGTAGCCTCTTTTGACCTTGAAAAAAGCAACGACAGAGGCAAGATAAATTGAATGGATCGTTTACAATAATATATAGTCACCATTTATTATCTATATGATCGTTATGTATTATTCATATTTCTTTAAAATTTATGCGATTACAATGGTCTATAACAACCGTGCTTACATCGAAGAAATGAATCTTATTAGCTATTCATTTGATTCATTTCGTGTATATGCTCGTGCGTTCATGAGCATATTATAATACTTCATGCCGCGGACATTTTTTTCAACATTTTGAGCAACAGCGTTAAGTGTACTCACCCCGACAGATCACACCTGACGACCCTCCAGCCATAATTCTTAGTCCTGCGGAATAATTCATAAGCTCCGAGAAACTATCACTATACAAAAGCTGGGGCTTGAAAGCCGCGCGCGGTGGAGGGTGAACGGGGGATAGGGAAGAGTTTCGCTGGTATGACACACGGTCATGAGCTTTTCCCCCATTAAGTTCGTTTTTTTTTTTTTTTTTTTTTTTTTTACCACATCAATGTTCAATGAGCATAGGAATAATATATATATCAAGCGCCTTACATCCCCTGCTTCTTAAGAGAGAAGACTGATTTCGAATGTGAATCCGAATGAGGGAAATTAAATTTTGTTTTTTTTTTTCGTTTTCATTTTGTCATTAAAACAAATATAAAAAAAACGCATCCACGTCTGCCATTTGAACAAACCCAAAACTCATTTGCTCCTCTCGTGAGACCATTGAGGTGAAAAGTGTGATTAGAAAAAAAACATGACGGACAGCGCCGAGCAATTAGAACCCCGGGTGGTCGCCGGCTGCGGGTGCGAGCGACCAATTAGTCGATGATGCTATCGAGGGATCGGGCCTCCCTCCTCGGTGCATCATTCTTCAATCGCCCGGTGTCTAGTTACACTGTATATCGATACGATACGCACGCTAATGCTATATACATAAAAGTGATTAAAATGAAAAAGTAAGTATATATCCGTTTTCAATCTTTCATGTATATATAAATTTGCAAGAAAAAAAGTGTGCCTTGCGGTGGGAGGTTCGATGACGGTCTATCCTTATCACTCGTAAACCTCATCGATCGAATTTCCGGGATATGGTAACAAAAATCGCGAATTTATCGCGTTGGTTTCGAAGGAAAAATAATCGCAATGCGCCGCCGGAAAATGGAATAAATATAAAAACTGAGGGCTTTTGTGAAGTAGTTCTCTATATAAATCGAACGAGCACTTCTTGGTAAAGTCGTCTTCTCTCCAAATACAAATATAAAAAATACTAACGTCTTGTCGAGCAGCGGCCGGAAGTAGATTTTTTTTTACTTTAACGACTTTTAAGTCGGTTATATTGATGTGGGTTGATTAAAAAAAAATATTTCTTCAAATGAATGAAAATTTTCCATCGGGTCGATGAAATAGCTCATCCTTGAAAGGAAGACCTAGAACTATTCACAAACATGCAGTTTCATCCGAATATCTTGTTCGAAATGGTGGCAAGATTTTGAAAGGTCAATATAATATCCCAAAATTTTAGGTGTTATAACCGTGGAAAACGGGGGGCGTAGAGCAGTCGCGAGAGATTCACAATCAACAAGAATTCCGACAAGACTTTTAGTAAACTTTGAGAATGATGTTGGTTTCAACTCGGCGGTATTATTGCTTATACGAAGCTATCCAACTTTCAACTCCAATAAAAGTTCATGTCGCAATTGTTTCTGTAATGAAACTCGGACAAAGCTAAGAGGGCACAGCTGCTATTTATTATATATAGAAAAAAGAAATCATTGATGCTATATTGAAGAAACTTTCGGGAGAAAACGCTGCAAGAATTTTCTAAATTCTTGTTGAGCCAATTAACCGCGTTTATTTCGTCCAAGCAGATTGTGAATTGTTTCGAAAAATCAAAAAATAAACTAAACGTAGTAGCCAAAGTTGAAATTATTACCTTCATCAAGTCGAATTCTTTGGAGGATTGAAAATTTTGACGTTTTTGCTTTGAACTTGCATTATATTATTGAATTTCGGGCGGTTCAATTGCGCGAAAGAAAAGTAATTGATAAATCGAAAAGCTTACGAGAGTCGCGACAAAATTTTAAAATTGTGAAGAGTTCATCAAGTCCAGGTTTTGTAAGAGTCGCAGATTTTGTAAAAATACAATGTCGAAGATTTAATCTCGGTCAAAGATAAATGTAGTGTTCGAAATACAATTTTTCCGGGGTCAAAGATTGCGGGTAACCGGCGGCACGTGGCCGCCGCCACGTATTGAAGTTGACCAAAAATTTCCAAGTAAATTTGTAATTGAAGTGCGAATCGATGGACGCGATTAATTCCGGTTGTAAATCGCCGGAAAGAACTCGAGAGTACGAATGAACAAAGATTTTGAAGGCTTTGGTACGAAAATGTTCGGTGCGCGAAGAAAGAAAGAGCTCATCGGCACTCGGCTGAAACCGCGATAAGTTCGGAAATCACCGGTTTAAATTATGAGGTGTCCAAATTAATTAAAAGAAGTAGCGACGATTTACTCGCGCGCGCGATAAATGGAAACGGACTTCGGGCGTAAATCGGACGTCAATTGCAAAGACCGCTTGCGAACGAAAAATAGTACCGCGGAGATAAAGAGCGCGTTGAAAGTATTTAGAAGAGCGCGATAATGTGTTACGTCTCAAGGCCCCAGGTATAAGAAGAGAGCCAAAACTAGCAACATAGAGAAAATGACAATGATGAATTGCGGATTGATAGCGAGCGAATGATAATTGCGTACCTTATTCCGTTCGATTATCTACACCCTGATATTTCGTGAGAATAAGCATTGATCTATAAAGAACGGCATTAATTTTATTCACGCGAATCATATGACCTAGCTACCGCGCAAGGATTACCTTAAGAAACATACCAAATTGATATCTTGGCTAAATTCAAATTCATATATCAATAGAATTTGCTTCAAAGTGAGAAAAACGTGAAAATAATGCGAATTTTGAAATTAGATCGAATTATCATTGGTTCGAGTCGGCGAGGATCGTTTGCATACGCTGCTTTTATGCATAAATTGTTGGTTGAAGGAGCGTGATGTATGAGCAAACCGAACTGTTCCGTAGTTTAGGTCGACGTATCTAAAACCATGAACGGACAAGATTAACAACCATTTCCCACCGGAGTCTCTTCATTTTATATTATTCCATTTACATTCTCGCTTCGAGTAATCCGCATGAAAGCACATATATTGCCGGCGACCACGGAACCACCGTTTCCCCCCAATAATGCACTCTTGTTTTCACATTAATTATAATTACACGATGAAGAATTTACATACTATGTGCCGCTTTGAGCCAACACCAAATTATTTATCCTATATAATTGCATATCGCGAAAAGTTTTCGGTATCGTGATTTAAAAAATTGCAAAATCTATGTGGCTTCGGACCGATGAAAAGCTCCATTTCAAGATTCAATGACAACGGTCGATGAAACCAACGACCATTCAATTAGATAACTTTTATAATGCGCGATGCATATGGATATTTAACGGAAAGACTGTTTACAAGTATCGGATATTAGACTCGAATCAAGACACGCGGCGATGCGTACGCGTGGTAACATAACCTGAAACGTCAACGCAAAAAGAGCGAAAAATGGGTCAACAAGTTGATCCCACTAATGTTTCCGCTAAACAAAAAAATAAACAAACGGGAATCTTTACAACAAACTCTTTTGAGTTCATTTATAGATTCGGTCGTTTTCTTTCAGCCACAAGTCGTTTCCGCCATGAGCTGCTTATTCTCACCGTTCTGCTCTTCTCTACCCATAATATTCAAGCCACATCTCCTACCTGAACCCCGATTTTTCGCCAGTCCTTTCCTCCCCAAGTGGTAAAAAATCGAGGTCGTACTGTACCATGAAATACCAACGTGTTGTTGCGGGCCAACGTTTTAATTCAAGTAACTTGGACAAAGTCGCACCACGTCGCACAATCTAAAAATCTAAATACGCGGGCAGATCTATTACTTCGACCGCAGCCTACAGGCTTGGATCAGCGATTTGGCTGCCGATTTTTTTCAAGAAACTATCGGTCATAAAAAAAAACCATTTTCCAAATTTCAAGTCAATATAAAAAAATCTGATAATTGTAGAAATTTTGGATATCCCAAAAAGTTAATTATTTAGCCATTTTGACGCCTATCGCACGCGAGCTCTATCAAGTTTAAGGGGAGTCGGAGAAAGAAATCGCTGCTTTTGCGGAATTTTTTTTTAAGGGAAAAAATAATTCCTCATTTTACCAACTTTGGCAACTTTGGCCTATGTTGATGTATCAAAGCATATTTTAATCTTGTAAAGAAATAAAAATTGATGGAAATATTCCGCTGGATTTGAAGCACGTCGTTTTGGGACTTTCAAAATGACGGCCATGCTGGTTCTTGTTGTATTCATCTGAAATCAATACGATTGGAGATTTCTATTTAAAACATTCATGCATGATTCGACGCTGAACCTAAAAAAGTAGCAATAAATAAAAAAAATTGGAAAAATTATACGACTTTGATGTAAAATTAGCGATTTTTAATGAAATTTTCCATATATTTTGTCATGAAAAAATACTTTTTTTTTTGTCAAGATTCGTCGAATAGTTTTTACGTGAGAGTGGCCACCAATTTGAAAAATGTTGCTTTGAGTAAATTGCTTGCAAAGTACGATCAAGAGAAAAGTCAATGGTAAAAATTACTTACCGGCTAAGCAGCGATTCCAGGGCCACATAATGAGCCTTCAGGTTTTTCGAAGAATTCCATGTACAAAAATGACCGTGAACACATTTAGAAATTTAGATCATGAAAGGTAGATAGCCCAGTCGCGGTAACACATGCACGAATATGAGGTATTCCACGCCAAACCGGCCGACTTTTTTTTCCTGAACCCTGTCAATTTGTGCACTTTGTGCCGATACTTGAATATTGTCATAACTAAAATGAGTTTTCCTGACAATTTTTGAATAATCAATCAGCCCCAAGTTGGTAGCGGTTCTAGAATTTTGGAATTTTTGGAACATTAATAGCCCGTAGAACACAGAAAAATATGTATACTTCCACTGCTGCGGATGATAGCTTAAAATGTTGTGCATATAATCAAGGATTTTTTTCAAAATTTTAACTTGGGGTGTTTTTTTCGATATTTTTTTTTTCATCCAATAAGGGTCGTTGATGAAAATCTAAAAAAAAAATCAAACCATAGAAAAAAAAAAAATGAATCAAACTGTCGGGAGTCAGGGAACAAGTCCGCTGGTTTGGCGTGGAATGCCTCATATGCATGCGATGCCATCGAGCGCGTCGATAAGTTGCGTCACGTTTGTGGCTATAACTTCCAAACGCGGCTTCGAATTTTGATTTAAAATTATATCATGCTATTCGCAAGAGATTGTACTAACGTTTTATGGGAAAAATAAAAAAAAAAAACGATTTTTTGAAAATTGTAAAGGTATCTCTCCCCTCGAATGGAACGGTATTTCTCTCCTTCCGTCTTGTATTTTCGAGAAAAATCAGTTTTCTACTCTAAACAAAAATTCCGATGAGTCAGCACCCTTTTTTTTTTTCTTGCAAGTGACTATTTTAACAAAATTTCGCGTATTTTTCGAAGCACTGCCAGAGCGAGAATTTTCCAAGTAAACGGCTATAATATGGCACAAATTTTCCAACTAGTCATATTATATCGTTATCTACACTAATTTTGATATATTATTTACCACGTTTCTTTTTGTACAGGCCTCATCTTTAAGCTAATTGATTTCCAAACAATAGTGCAATCTGGTTAATTTCATCATGAGTTACTGACATGAGATTAAATTGAACATGAGTTAACACACCCGATGAATAATTCTGCTTCGTTTACAAACAACGCGTCAAAACGTGAAAATATGCGTATGAGTCAGGTACGAGCGATAAGCTTCAGCGTCAATTATAAATGCATATTAAATTCCTTCTCGTTTTTACACGCTAAGCCGCCACAATTACTGCCAATACTCGCATCCAAGAATAATTTCTCTCAGCTCGAAGAATAATCAAGTTCCGCGCAATAACAAATTTATTCGCGTCCTTTCAACCTTCTTTTCGAAAATAATGATTAAAATGAATTTCCACTCAGAAATAATAGTAACAATCAAGCGATCCCAAGGCTATTCATCGACATGTACCACCGAATGTGTCACCGAGCAGGAAGCATACGAATCTTTTTTTTCCAGAATTCATTTATTCGTCGCACACGCGAAATTAGTGTAATCGCAACAATAACAATAATCAGAACAACGACAATAACAACAATGATATAATTGAATAATTTTTCTTCCGTCGAATATATGACGCACAAATATATAAGACAAAATGTTTTTGATAGACGTATGTATAGCTATTGTATCTATCGATCTCCGTCGACGAAATCTTGTGGAATAATGTAAAGGAGGAGAGGGGCGGGGTCAGTACAGCCGTACAGTGACTGGATTTTCCAGTTTCCAGTTTCCGTGGTCGACTGGCACGTTTCAGTACATCAGTTGTTGTCGCGTAGCGTTGACGCACAAGCGTCGCGATCCACCGTTCTCTTTCTCCATTCGTGATTCGTATCGAATAACTCGGGTGGTGGTGCTCATTATTTTTCTGTTGCACCCGTAGAGTTTTATTCTCATCATTCATAAAAATATATAACGAGACAGATGATGCTTCGATAAAAAATAAAAACAATTCGTGATATTCGTTGACAAAAAAAAAAACTGTTGACAGGTGATTCCAAAAGCATTCGCGACTCACCGGGGTTAAGACGGAAGGGGAGAGAGAGAGAGAGAGGCGTAATAAAGTGTCTTTTGTGTCTCCGAGTGATAGTGTCTGCGAAGTAGAGCCCACGAGTTTCTTAACAATTTTTAAGTAATTCCGAAGTCACGGTGAAAGTGGTTAAGGTTATTCTGGTCGAACACAATCGAAAATAATTGCGTGCCAGCGTTGACAGCGTTCTCGGCATTTTTGTTAGGTATTCGTACGAGGTGAGTTTTTTTTCTCCATCCTTCATTGTGGTATACTTATTTCTTGGTATCTTTCGAAAAACAGGGAAAGTTCATATTCCGGTAAAAGTGTCTTGTGCGACTCGCTTCGTACATGTACTTGTATCGAGTCTTGATAAATTTTTGAGGCTCCCAAGGCGTGACGAACGTTTCAAGCACGCACTCTTGAGGATACCTAATTCTTTTACTATACTTTTTTTTTTCTCTAATAGAGCACATTTTTTTCGTAGTTTTATTCCGAGGTGGAGAAAAAAAATTCAAGTTTTTACTTCGGTCCAAAGGACGGTCCATAATTCTCAAATATGCTAAATATTGTAAAAAAGAATGGTGAAAAACTTGTTAATGGCTACAATCGATTCTCGAGTACTATTTCTTAATCAATCAACCGCTACATACATGTCACATCGCACATCGTGTCATTCATGATTAGACGTGATAATTTTTAGTAGATTACGGGTGGACGTGATACGTTAGAATTTCCATCCAAAATCTGCCAATAGCCTATTACCGCAAACGTACAATCACATAAGAAGAAATATAAAAGAAAAAAATTGTGCTGGAAAACTATGCACAATCTTAAACAAGTCATTGTTGCCTTCTTTCGACGAATCAGTCTTGGTCTCACCGATTACGGTGAGACCAAGGATACACGTTTTTGTCGGACATCTTTGACATAAACGAAAAAAATTTTTGGGTACATAAAGAATATGATTTTTTCGCTATCTCCAAAGAATATGGTCATGTCGTTGGTATAAAAACTTGGGTATGATCGGAGCCAAGTTATCAAATAGATCCTAATATCTCGATTTTTCAACAGTTTAATGCCTAACTGATAAGATCAACACCGGAAAGTTTCACGAGCTATTCAATGCTGCTTTTGTCACGAAATAAACTCGTGAATGATACAATCAGTGAATTTTAATAGATACCATCGGAGTTGAATATAAAAGCGATAAGAGAACTTGTGATGATAACATTTTCCTTGTTGAATACCGGTTTTTAATATCATTAAATCCATTTTCGAACAATTTCCGAAAATTGTTCGAAACCACGATCCTTGCGGTAAAGACTCTAGTAGCGACTCTTTTAAACTTCGACATAGTAGGCGTAAATGTACTTGTCTCGAGTTGCTTTCGCAACTCTAGATAAATGAGTTTGACTTCTTTTAAGCAATGATACAAAAAAATTGAAGGCTAATAACTCTAGCACTTTTCCATTTAATTCCAAATAACGTATTGCCTTTTGATGGAAGCGTGTTTTACGCCTCACTGCATCGAACGTCCGTGCTTTTTTGCTGACTTGACTGCTATATACCTATATGCGGACCACGTGCTCTATCTCTCAGACGATATTACAATATCCTACTGCCTGTACACGATTACGAAAATTGTAAACTCCAGCAGTCTCGCGTCTTATCACGTTTATCAAGTGAGGTTTTCGTACATTATTTTATAATAACACAACCAATGAAAAAAATGCGCCAATACCGCGTACATCGTAGAGTCAATTTAGCATACAGGATTAAGATAAAAAATATTTCATTGATTTATTTACAAATTATTGACTAAACTTTGTTTTACGATGAAAATGAAAATTTACATTTTTGGGGTACGAGCATATAATCCAAAATGTACACTACCGTCGGAAAGTTTCCGGACAAAAGTCGGAAAAAGTTGCCACACTCTTTTTCATGTTATTCCGTCGATAACGTAGATAAATTAATTTAATAAACGGCATTTTAAAGGGGAGAAATCCCATTTCATTTTGCTTTTTTTGAAAAAATTTTGCGATTTTTTTTACGACTAGGACGTCATTTTGAAAACGACCATTTTTCGTCTTTTTTTTTCCTTTTTACAGAGCGACCGCGTTATCAGTAGAAATTTTTTTTTTTCAATTTCTTTGACCGGATCTTGAAAAGGCAAAACTCAAGCTTCAATTTCGTTTTTTATAAAATCCGTTACGATTTTTTTTGAAAAAGTTATAATGTTTTTGGCGAAAAAAGACGGAATTCAGTAATTCCTGCGAAACACGAAAACTATCACATTTAGAAAAAAATCTTAAAGGAGTGAAAAGTTGCCTCTGAGATTGTTCTAGTCACTCGATTTTTTTCAGATTTTTTTTACGAAATTTTTTTTTTTCAGTGATTTCAGTCGAACTCCAGGTCTATCAATTTCCGTAATTTAAAAACTATGGGTTTATTCACTAAAAGTCCAAGTACAAAAAAGTTTTATTTCTTCATTTTAAACATTTTGGAATTTTTTCAGACTTTTTTCTCCGATGATGTTCATCATCATCGTCAACATCGTCGGATAAAAAAATTCGAAAAAAAATCTGAAAAAATTCCAAAACGTTCAAAATGAAGAAATAAATTTTTTGTCCTTCGACTTTTGGTGAAAAAACCCATAGTTTTTTAATTACGAAAATTGATAGACCTGGAGTTCGACTAAAATCAATGAAAAAAAAAAAATTCGTAAAAAAAATCTGAAAAAAATCGAGTGACTAGAACAATCTCAGAGGCAACTTTTCACTCCTCTAAGATTTTTTTTTCTAAATGTGATAGTTTTCGTGTTTCGCAGGAATTACTGAATTCCGTCTTTTTTCGCCAAAAACATGATAACTTTTTCAAAAAAAATCGTAACGGATTTTTTAAAAAACGAAATTGAAGCTTGAGTTTTGCCTTTTCAAGATCCGGTCAAAGAAATTGAAAAAAAAAAATTTCTACTGAAAACGCGGTCGCTCTGTAAAAAGGAAAAAAAAAGATGAAAAATGGTCGTTTTCAAAATGACGTCCTAGTCGTAAAAAAAATCGCAAAATTTTTTCAAAAAAAGCAAAATGAAATGAGATTTCTCCCCTTTAAAATGCCGTTTATTAAATTAATTTATCTACGTTATCGACGGAATGACATGAAAAAGAGTGTGGCAACTTTTTCCGACTTTTGTCCGGAAACTTTCCGACGGTAGTGTATTTATAAATTTCAATCCATCTTTTCAACGTTACCATTTTATTCAGATGAAAAAAAGCTTTCAACAATTGAGTACATTTTCATGCAGCTGTGACTAGTGGTCTGTACGACACTCGGAGAAGCAAAAATTACAATTTTTCTTTTGATAGTGTATTTTTTTTTTTCATTGTTTTCATAAGCCCTGAAAAATTTGTTCAACTATACAGGATCCGCGTGTGTTACTAATAGAATACATTATACATGAGGAGAATACACGCATATAAAATTTACTTTTCCATAAGGAAACGGTGTAAATGAAAGCTCCATCAGTTCGGTCATTCTGAGCCCCCCCCCCCCCTTCTCCTCTCCGAAATTATAATTGTGGTGGCTGGGACGAAACGAAATTATTATGATTTCGATGCTCATGATTCCGTCAACAAAAATAACGTACGAATGTGTTTTAAGTTATGACACACATTATTGGGGGAAAAAATGGACCGGGACAACATAAATTTTCGATTTGATGTGTATTTTTATAAGTTTATCTGGCATATAACTTTGCAAATTTTTCATGTTTTCATGTTTTCAAAAGTAATGGATCTGTACATATATATGTCGGAGATCGATATGAAAGATAACTTCAAGCATAAGATGACTTGAAGTACGAAAAGGACCAAATGATATTTTGCGTCAAGCGTTGTTTCAAGAAATTGGAATGTCATCTCGGGTTGCTAAGCAACAGGATGAAAATCAAATAACGAACGCTTAGATGAAATTGACAGTCGTGATTGGAACAGAGCCAGTTCGACACGTCGCGATCATCACGCAATTATTAATTAAGTCGTGTACAATTATATTTTGATTTAATTGAGTACAAATGGATGATGATAATTCTCGTCGAGTGTCACCTTCTTTCCGCGATTTCCCCTCGACATATATATATATATATATATATATATGGGCAGATCCATTACTTTTCGACGAAAGTGTGCGCGCTTAGGTCAGCGATTTTGATGCTAATTTTTTCCTTGAAAGTATATCAGAAAAGGAGATGATCCTGAAAATTTGAGCCCGATTCGATCAAATTCGGCCGTTGGAGAATTTTTTGAAATTTCAAAAAAGTCAGTTTTTTTATCATTTTGAAAAATTTGTATTTCAGCCATTATATCACTTAGAGATTTCGTTCAAGCGGCATTCTTTTCGGTGAACGTCCTACTTTTAAGAAAAAAATATTAATTAGTGATAAACTCAAATCCGGCTCAGCTGGAAGCTGAATCATCAAAATTTTATCTGTTTTTAAAATTCTCCCAAACCTACCAGTTGCCGAAGGGAGGGACAAATAACGGGTGTTTTTTTTTGTGAGGGTGTATTCTATTGATATCTGCCCTAATTCCCCCCGATTGCTTCGATTTCGTCACTGTAGAGCCATCCAAAGATGATCGATTTTTCAAAAATCGCTATGTTTAGATAGCTGTCATTTTTTTCTCCGAACTTCGATTCTCTTAAAATTTACAGGAAAGTTGCTTTGATATGTCCGAAAGAAGCTCTGAAAATTTCAACTAGGGAATCGAGCTGGGATCCGAGTTATGAATTTTCAAACATCCCAAAAATTGCACGTAAAAAATACTTTTTGCAAGTAATATCTCATACGTCAAATGAATTATTGATTTTTTTCTAGTCAGAAATCAAATAGCTAATTTGACTATTTAATGTTATTGTTCTTATAGTGCTTATTTAAGTGGCGCATGAAGTAAATATTTAAATGTTGGTAATACAACTTTGTTCATGATTTTTTGTCGATCGGTAGAAATACAGTGGTCCCTCTGGCCATCGATACTTAGAACACGCTGAACGATACGTTCGGTGTGGTCGAATGAGCACTTTTATTGGCCAAGTATAAATGCCCGAGTGAGAGAAAAGTAAAAAAAACAGCAGAAAATAATCGCTCCCAGCGTTGTTAGAAGGTATATAACTGAAAATAACGAGGTCATGGCACAATCGGAAAGAGAGTCGACTGTTTCATCGATCATGGCCGGTTATGTATGCTCGTGTGTTCGTACACCAGTAGAAAGATCTATTTTTCTCGCCGTGTCCATGATTCAACGACCTCGATTAATTATTTCTTGTGAATAATAATTGTATAACAACAATAGATACGAGTTATTCAAATTTGAGTATATAAACTCATATTTAATAACAAAAATGATTCATAAGACATAAGCAAATTATTTTACTCAAATTTAACCTCAATTCAACTTGAATTATGAAGAAACTAATTATATAATCTTCAAACCGAATGACTTCAAATTCTCATTTCAAATTTATCACGGCCGTTATTGTTACAAGATTATTGGAACTTCCATCTCTGATGATGAAAACTGTACCGTTAACCGTTAACAGTTAACGGTTGATTACATTTAGAGTCGCGGTAGCGACTCGTGACAAGTACATTTACGTAACCATATATATGTCAAAGAAAGACAAGTCGCTACTAGAGTATTTATAGCAAGCAAAGCTGGTCGAACGTTTTTTCAAAATTCCCGAAAATTGTTTCCACAACATTTAATCAATCGCAGCGTTTTCGAAGCAATTGCGAATATTGTAGATATCAATATTTCATTTTTCCGAGGCATTAAAAAGAGGTAGCATTTTCCGCATACATTTTTTGACGGTTCACGATCGCTGTTTAGTGACACTAGTTGCATCTAGAAACATTCTGTTGTTTCATGTGAGACTGTGTTTCCTTGATGTGACAACCGACTTTTTTACATTAACAGTGACAGCTGTGAGTTGAATAAGGTTATAAAGATCGTGATCGGGGATTAATAGTGGTAGTTGTGAGGTTAAAAAATGAGGTGATAAGGATATTTTACAGTGCAGTCGTTTCGCACAAGAAGACGACTTGGAATTAAAAAAAAAAAACCAATACAGAACAAAATTTCATACGAAAAAAATTTTGTTGGAAAAGAAATTCGGACCAAGTACTTGGCAAAGATCTGCTGAATATTGATAATGTGGCTATCACTCATGCTCGCGAATTTGCCAAGTAATTGTTTTTCTAACAAATTTTTTTCCTTATGAAATTTTTCTCTGTATCAGTTTTTTCTTTTTCAATTTTGCTCAACTGCACTGTAGAATGAGTGTACTGAGAATTTATTGAAACATTTCTGATGGCGTTCAATGTAATTGCATGACTGTTAATGCTTTTGAAAGTTTTATTCATTTCACGACTTTTTGTGGATTTTAGGCTCGATATTTATTTCATCACTCGGAGCTACTATTTGGGGGGAATAAATGTCTCAAATTTTTTACAGCATTTCTGCTGTGTTTGGCGATTTATTCAACAACTTTCTGTGATTATCGCGGATTATTGGGAGAATCCGGTTTTTCGAATGGAGTTTTTGTTTGGGACAGATTTTTGAAGGGATGAATTATTGCATGGTTATCGTGTTTTATAAGGGATTTTTTGCAGGCAGGTTTTTAATCAACCAAAACTATAATCGGGAGGTTACTTTATCGATTTTAGTGTATTTGACTATTCACAATTTCCAAGATTTTATTCATTCATTGACTTTTGCAAAGTCTGAACTCAATTTTTCGCCACCCAGGACTATTATTCGAAGGTAGTAAATGAACTTGTCTTAATTTTTTTTACAGTATCTATTTTCACATGAATTATTTAGAATTTTTTTGAAATTGTAAAACTGAATCTTTTGCGATACGAGGATTTGAGAATCATGATTTTGTAGGTTCGTTTTCGTTTTCAATTCCATATAACACTATTCGAAGAAATTATCGTGGAAAATAATTTTCACTCCAACAATTTTTCGTAAGTCACCGCGATTTTTTATAAGGGTCTTGTTTTTTTGTTGAGAAAGATTTTCCTGGCACGGATTATTGTAGAGTTTTTTTTTTTTTTTGTGGGAAGGGTTTTTTCCACATGCGACGACTTTCGAGGGAGAAGTAAATATTTTTTATCGCATGTAATCTTTTTCGAGCATTTTTCACCGATACGAAAAACCATTTACGAATTCTCATCAATGCCGAAATCTCGAAAAAAAAAAAAAAAAAAAAAAAAAAACAATAACGAAAACATACCATATCAATTTCACAGCTATTCAAAACACCGACACAGCTGTTTTAAATCCTCAAACGTTATAAAAAATCTCGATCGCAAACATGACTATAACTAAATTCATGATTGAAAAATAATCACAGATTCCGTTAGTTTGACTTCCGCAATTTTTACAACTTTTTTCAACCTCACAATCATCACTACTAATGACACAAAAAAATTCTTGATCACTAACCAAAAATTAAATTTAGAAAAATATCTGTCATCAACTTTCAAACCCGGGATCTTTATAATTTTAATTTTCAACCACAATCAAGACGGTATTGATACATTGGCGAGCTGTCATATCCACGATCTTTACAACCATATGAGCTTTTAAACGGAGAAATCAATCAGAAATATATAGGTATGCAGTCAGTATATCATCCAGATATTACTAGCGTCACTTGACAGCGACTACGGGAAAAAAAATATAAAAATATAAAAAATGTGTGCGAAAAAATGCACAAATTTTCGATGCAACGAAAAAATAAGATATCAATATCTTCATTATGCGTTAGGCTACAGAGTTTCAATAGGTCACGATCAACGGAGAAAAAAAAATAACAATCACGTAAACTCGCAATATCTTCTAAACTGCTGTAATTATTTTATTATTGAAGAAATAAATTTTGAAAGTTTTTGCAAACAATTGGAAACGCGGTCCTTCAGGCAAAGAGTCTTGGAGCGAACTCTCGTTCATAAATGTACTTGTCTCGAGTCGCTGCCACGACTCTAGATGACCAGCTGCTAAATCAAAGTGGCATGTTTCCGTTATCGTTTGTTCGGAATTTCGGCATCGCTAGAAGTTAAATTCGCGAACGGTTTTTCGTATCATGACCCTGTACTCCCCCCTTCAAAAGTCATTTCTTATAGAAAAAACCACCTGTCAAAAATCGAAACCCTGTTATAATTCGTGCCTATAAAAATCTCTCAACAAAAAACTAGATCCTTCTAAAAATCTGCGGTGAATTGAAAAAAATTGTT
>JBBLXU010000606.1:1965000-2027540 GCA_037893425.1 Campoplex nolae
CTTCGGGCATAAGAAATCTGCTTTAATGCATAATTACTCGATAACTAAGTAGAAGAAAATTTTGAAAAAAATTGTGTTTTCGTACTTGATGTTGAAGAACATTATCACCAAATTTCATTAATTTCTTAACATTTTGCCTTTTGTACCGAAACTCCTTAATAGAAGTCGGGTTTTGGTATTTATAAAAAAACTGGTTGTGAGAATCATAAAAAAAGCTGAAGGGGAATGTGTACAATATACCATTGAGTAGATCAGCAATAAGTTTCGAATGAGTAATCCCGTCTTGTTTGAGTTGTACCTCGTGGAAGCCCCCCGTGATCCTCGTCGGCTGGCACCGTTTAAGTTAAACTTATGAGTGTTCCTAAACGCTCCGGTTAGAGACTTGGTCAAAAAATTTAAAGCATCGATGTAACAGCGACGGATTTTTCGGGCCGTTTTCGTACTCGTCTCAATTCCGTCCACAAATGAATTACCTCGAGAACGGTTTCCCTCTGTATTTGATTGAAAAAATATATCCACGCAAACACAAAACCAGGAACTTTGAATTAATATGTCTTGAGAGTATTTTTTTTCGATAGATTCAAGGGCTCGAGTAGCAAATCCTATGTGTTCTGATAAAGAATCGTCGTTGGAGTCGGAAAAGTTTTGAGTCCGAAAATTGCAATGATTCCGATATTATAACCGTTGAATAGTTTCACCTGTTATTCATATTATGTCGGCTGGAACGGAATTGCAAAAAAGCAAGCTCATCATAGGTCCGTAGAAACTAAGAACGCGGCATAAAATTGTTTTTCTTTCTTGCGAAAAAAAGTGCTCAGCTCGATTCAAAGAATGAAAAATTCGATACCTCGTGTAATTTAGCTATGACTAATGAAAAATGATTAATCCGTATTGTACGCTGATTTTGCGGAAGCAATTACGAGTATATCGATAAAACTGATTGCCCTCCAAGCTCTTATAATATGTTCTCGGTTTAAACATAGTTTCGTATTAAACTGATTCGTCGATTCGAAAAACAGTGGCGGGACTGGTTCTTATGGGAGACATTGCATCATTCGAGTCCTCTGTGTATCACGCAATTGATCGAAATCCTTGTTACACAAGATTTGAGTCTATCACAAATCAAGAACCAGCCGCGGTAGAGACTCGACACCAAGTATTAAAAATAAAAGGTCAAGCAGCGAGCCGTACCGCACTCTTGTATACTCGAATTCGACGATTTCCGGAATTTCATTCGTCGTTTTGAATCGCCCCTACGCAGAAACGAGCTGGGCAAAGCATCCGAATGTAGAGTAGCATTTTTTCCGATTTTCCATTAATAATCGTAATTGCTATCTGACAAAAGAGGGTTAGGGGTCCCGTATTAGTGGATAGATCACAAGATACCAGTACTATTTCCCGATTGATAGTGGTAAATCCTCAATGGTGTTTCCCACTGAGTTTATTAGGAAAAAAAAAGAGAAGAAAAAAAAATCCCATAACTGGTTGTCGAATGTGTTATCCGGGTTGGAAATATAGCGGAACCTACGATGGCCGATTCACGCGGCTTCAAGCCAATAAGCCAACTGTGGAACGCCGCAGTCTCGGGTGATCCGGATTCGGAGTGTCTTTACGAGGAGATATCAGGTATTTCGTCGTCGCGTGAAATAGGGCCGGTGGTTGATTCGCGTAGTTTGGCTGATTCAGGAACGATAATACCAGTTGGTACGTCGATTGGAAAAGGAACGATCGATCGTGCACGTAAAAAGAGAAAAGTTGTTCACGATCATCACCAAGAAGGGGCTGAAGAAGCAGAAACAAACGAGGAAGAGGAAGAGGAGGAGGAGGAGGAGGAGGAGGAAGAAGAAGGAATTGGAGGAGTTGGAGGACGAGGCGGTGGAGGAGGAGGAAGAGGAGAAGGAGGTGGTGGTGAGAAAGGGGACGGACGTAGAAGTAGAAGCGGCGAGGACGAGAACGGGATCCGCACCAGAGTGGAGGAGCTTCGATATGTTTCACGTGGATACTACGGTGAGGTCAACACGGGAGGACAAATCGAAGCGGCTGCGACATACAAGCTGACCAGGGGTCGAAGCGCAGCAGCTCGCTATCTTCAGTCAGCGGCCGCAGCCGCCGCTCATTATCATCATCAGCATCAACAGCAGCAGCAGCAGCAGCAGCAACAACAATATTATCAACAACAGCCCTATCATCAACAACCTTATCACCATCATCATCATCATCATCATCCGCATCATCAAATCGGTAGTCTCCGACGTACCGGTAGACAGCGACACCATCAGTTTCCAAGAGGCGGACCATTCAGTGATGAGACGCAGGAAGAAATACAGGAGGACGATGAAGCTACTCTCAGGGAGTTGCTCGTAAGGTACGTTTCCTTCTCCCTCATCGGCCTTTATCCTCGTCAAATTTTCAAGGACTTGGTAATATTTGGGAAAGTAACGCTCGAATACCGAAAAATAATAATCAACTTGGCTATAGTCGGATCCGATGTAGCCTTTAATAATTGGGCTCCAATCTTCTTACTTGAGTTATATATGGTAGAAGTGGACTCTGTTTGGATCTCATGTTTGTTTTAATTGGGCAATCAATTTTACTTGGAGACCATACGAGCTTGTTCTATTTGTTGGGTCAAATCGACCTCGTTTGGACTTTGAATTGATGAGACTACGAGACCTTAGCTTTTTTAAAACGGGTTTGAAATACTGGTCAAGTTATGCGGATCCGAGTTGATCTAGAACCGCAACTAACTTGACCTTGCTCATGCGCAGCAGCTTGGCTTCCATCGGATCCGAGTTGACCATTGCGACACATCTGCCAATAGTGCCAATAATTTTGTACATTACGGGCCGACTCTGGGCCACATTTTTTCCTGAATAATACGTTAGTGCGAGAACGTGCTGACGGCGTTCTAAAACAAATCCTCCGAAAAACGAGAATATAAAAATCTCCTTGTTGAAATGTTTTCTGTCTCGACCCTCGTATCCAAAGATCAATGTGTTCGAGTATCAACTTTACAGTGCATTATTTCAATGGTAATGCGCCAAAAACTTGCACAAGTAAATTATTTGTTCTCTCGATGCCTTCTCGCCTTTTTCGATTATGACCCAGCGGTCTCTCGGGCACACGAAACACGCCAAGCAAGACGGCATCGTTCTGACATTTTTTCTATCATTTACGAACAAGTCATATCTGATTCATAATGAACATATGAAAAAGTAACGGATGGATCGAAACAGAAAGCTCAGTCCCTCACGTATGTATGTGTAAAAGTTCTTGTTCGTGGTTATGAAAAAAAAAAGAAAAAATTTATGTACTGTTAAAGATTTGTTCATTTCCTTTATCATCGTTTCGTTTTATAAACTTATTTTTTTTCGATTCTCTGGTGCGATGATTCTATGACACATACGTCACTGAGATTTATACATGTATAAATATGTTGTATGATTCTTCTTTACGTTTATAGAATATAAATAAACATATGCGTACATGAAAACAAAACATTATACATATTCACGTAGACAACTGCCAGGAGTATATATTTTTGCTGAGATTGTGACATAAAATTTGCATATTCAATAACTATAAACTACATATATATGAATTGCATACTATAGAGAGTACTAGAGGATTTTCTTTTCTTTCACTCGATTTCTTACGTTTTCATATTTTTTTTTGTCATAATGTATGTCACAAACGAAGACCCGGTATGACGAGGAACTCCTTTGTTTATTCGAAATTTTAAAATCACATTAGGACATGTAGTTTTGCCGGCGATCGTAGTGGTCAAAGTTTGTACCAAAAAAAAAAAAAAAAAAAAGCCGGACGCTTATGACTCAATGGCATCGTCATTATAGACGTATTTATTTTGTTTTACCATACAACGATTGATTATAGTATGAATAAGTAATAAATAAATAAATATGTGAAACACTTTATTCATAGGAAAAAAAACATTATATATATATGTATACATATACGATTTTATTGTATTTGCATACAAAATATTCGAGAATGCAATGCAAGGCTTTATTTGCCATTTTTCGGTTGTAAAACGATTACGTTTTTTCATTGACTATTGTTTCAAACTCGTTATGTATTGTTTTCTTTTCTGTATACATTTTTTTTTCTTATATGGGGTTCTGGACTCTCTTGTAATTGTTCATTCTTGTGCTCGTTTCATGAAAACACTCGTGTTTTACATACCAATACCAACACACACCGTGTGCCTATTATTTTTCGTTAATGAATAAATTCGTTGTACCGTTCTGTTTTTTTTTTCTCACTTTTGTTGGTTGTATATACATTGTTCCGTTATCCTTTTTTTTCTTCTCATTCGTGCTGTTTAAAAATGTTACTTTGGCTGCGGCGCTCGCAGGCTTACCACTGGTTGCTCATTCACGTTCGTTTTCATGGTTCCCTCGATGGACGGTTTCACTGACGAATTGAATTTAACTGATTGGAAGTGGATTATCGAAAACAAAAATTAATCAATAGCAAATAACATGTTCTTCTTATTGTTTATCTGTGGAAAATGAGATTGATTATTGTGTCGAAACTCATCTTTCTCGCGTGAATTTTTGTCTTCATTTATACTATAATCGAGAGTGTTTCATTAAATTAGCTTTGTCCACGAAATCGCCGAGTCGAAAAATGGCGGAAATAATGACCCGTGTGCGGAAGAATTTCTAATAATTTTTTTTAACGTATAAAAATGAATGAGTCGCAACATCATCCGAGCAGCACCCTCGGATCTTGGTTGATCGTTTAAATGAATAATCGTTAGCCATTCCCGACTCAATTGACGAGAAATATGGAATTTTAACACAAAAATCAGATTCAATTCTACAGTGAAATGAACGAATTTTCGTTAACACCTCGAACAATAATCACAGAACCACATTGAAGAAAATTTCAATTCGCAAGTGTGCCCGTCCGCAAAAATCACTCATGATGTCACGCTGATTTTTTGTAAATTCTTTTGCCGTTGCCATTACAGAGAAATAAAAGAAGAAAGAAAAATGGAAAAATTTCAAAATTTGAACCGTCAGACAATTCAAGTTACCAAAAAATATATTGATGAAAACTAGAAAAAAAATTGATTACGGAAAGAACGGGACCACGTACACATAAAGAGAAAAAATACAAAAAAATTTGTCTCGCTCCCTCGAAACGCGTTCTACGAGTCAAGTGATCCCGGTTGTTTTTTTTTTCTTTTTTTTTTTTTTTTTTTTTTTTAAATCCTGTTACTTTATTTTTTTTTATTTTGTGGCAGGGGTGAGTAAGCCGGCGGCGCGTCGCACAAAAGACAGGGCGAAAAGAAGCGGAGAGCACAACCTGACGCGCGCGGACGACCTCGATGAGGTTGACGACGACGCCGTTGGCGTGACGTGTACAAAGAATAAAAAAAATGAATCGAAAATCGTGCTTTTTTAACGTGCGGAACAGTACAGAAACGATAGAAAATCGATTTGAGTGATAAAAAAATATACTAGATCATATTTGCAAACCTCCAAAAACTTGTGAAAATTAGAAGAAAAACACCCAAGCCGACGTCGACGGCGTGATACGCGCGCGAGAGGTCGGGCCCGGTTGAAACGCGAAAAATTTGTCTTGAAACAAATATTCACCGAATAATAACAGAAAAATAGTATAAACTTATTCAAGAAAAAAATCGTTAATAACTTGTTTAATCGTAAATCACGAAATGTGTTTTCATAATAGGTAAAACTTTACAGAGTGCGATAAGAAAGAAAGGGAGAGAGAGAGAGAGAGAGAGGGAGAGAAATAAAGAGGGAGAGGACAGAGAGAGAGAGAGAGAGAGAGAGAGAGAGCGAAAAAAGAAAGGATTCATTTGTGCTCGTTCCGGACGTCTTCCCAAATCGAAAAAAAAAAGAAAGTTGAAAATCGAAAAAATATAACGGGCGGTGTTACGTCGACTCCCTCACAAAAGCGAAGATTCTCTGCTCGGGTGTGCGAAAAGGACGGAAAGTGTCGGAATAAAAAATATTGCGACGGACCGAAGAGGCGGAAATTGACGAAAAATAAAACATTGAAAAACATACAAAAAATATATATATATACATATATATACATAAATATATGTATATATACGAGCGCAAAGCCACGTAAAATAAGACTGACGTATATATATTTACTAAAAAGTATATAAATATATATATGTGTACGTATATATTTATATATACATTTGTATACACTGCGTTGCGAGTGAGAGGGAGAGAGACAGAAAAGTCCAGGAAGAGGAAAAAAAAGTGATAATATCGGTGAAAGACGTTATAGAGGATACTATAGTTTCGGAATAAAACAGCCATGGTCTCCCTATCTCCCAGGTACATACCGAGACATCGTCACTCAATTTCTCTATCTATTCTTTTTCACAGCTAATTAACCGCTATGATCCTGCCTACCTGCTGCCGACCTTCCTTCCTTTTTCCTTCATAACTATACAAATCTTTCTCACTTCCAACCCTCTCTTGTGCTAAATCGATCAAATTTTTTATCGAAAAATTCTTTCAAACGAATTTATTCGCAAATTTTTCCTACTTTCTATTCATTCATTTTTCATGGTAATCGTGTCGTCATTTTACTCGTTATATTGCTGCTTTAATACCAATAATATCATTGATTAATTGAAAATATTTGAAAGATTGTTATAGAAATTAACTTTGAATCAATAATATGAATTTTTAATTATTGTCAGATATATTGCAAAAATTTCCATTGTCTAACCGTTATAAAAAGATTTCTTTTTATGTAACTGAAAAATTATATTATGCGAAACTCGCTAAGAATGAAAAATTCAAAAATCTTTTCGATGAAAAATTTCAGTTTTCATTTTTCCTATTATAAAAAACATTAATCATTATATTGTCCCATCTACTTTCAACATCACTAGCATATATCGAGATCACACAACGCATTTTGCCTTTGAGTTTGTTAATTTTTTAAATTTTTTTCAATAATTTTTTTCGGTTTTTCATTTTACACTACACCATTTTATCTCACCACGTTCCACGAGTTTTCCTTCAATTTTTTTTTTATCACATTCATATATTCATTTCCATAGCTGTGCACATTGAATTTGATCATATATCAAATCGCGCACTAGTTATCAGCTCGATTTTTTGTAATTTTCATTCGTAATTTATCATGAACACGTTGAAAATCTTATATCAGATGAATATTCAAAGCATTCATTTCATCGTTTGAAATCCTTATTTAATCGAAAATAAGTTCATTGGAACAATCTTATTTCTTTCGATTAATCCGCAATGTTTCCGACACTGTTTTATTTAATGAATAATTATTATCATTAATTAATATACGAGCATCGTTATCGAGCCAGAGGTTTTGTCGGAGACGAGCGTTAAATGAGATAAAAAAAAAAAGTATTGTGTTAACGATTTGGTAAATAACGAAAACACACCTTCGTTTTAACTGTTCATGTGCACAGCCGCAAATAAGGTTTTGTAGACACATCATTCAAACGCTCACCGATATACTCACGCAACACGAATTTTTTTATTATACACGCTTTGATACTTCAATGAAATAGTCGCATTTTGTACTTTGTCTTGGAATTTGCATTTGAATTTTACCCAATTAACACCTGTACCGATGCATTATTATTATTTCCATATTCGTACCTTTTTTTTTTTTTTTTTTTTTTTTTTTTTAGTTTTATCGCTGCCGAGCCATACTACACCTTTTTGAAAATTCAAATTTCTATTTCTAATTCAATTATTGGAAATATTTCATAACTTTTTGCCCCAACTGGACCGAATAAATACAGTCATCGAAAAACGAAAGATTTTTCAAAAAAAAAAAAAAATGGAAAGCTCTTGTTTTGTTTTCAAGCTCAAAATAGATGTTGTACTGATTTTTAAAATAATTCTGTTTGCAAATAACATCCGACGGTTTAGTCCTTATGTTTCGAAACTCAATATTCACATTGCACAATCGATGGACATTGTATTTCTATTTATGAATGAGAAATATATATATAGATTGCGTAAAAAAACGATATTTATGGTAAAAAGAGAAGCATCGTATGAGAAGAGGTTAGAATTAAATTATTTCGCGAAGCGCATTGCGTTTGAAGATTTTCCATAAGAATAACATAGGAAAATAATAGGGTCTTTGAACATTGTGCCACAACTCTTGAGGAAAAAATCGTCAATAACTTATTTTCGTGGGGAATAATCGAATTTAATTTCGCTCAAATAACCGTTCAACCGTTATAGCTGTTCAAAGTTGGATAAATGAAACAAAATTATTCAATTTATCACATTTGAATTTTTGCTTAATCGAAAAAAATTCATATGATTCCTTTTGTAGAGAATTGTCTAGTTTGCCGAAATAAGACAATAAGATGATTTAGAAAGTAATCGTTTCACCGGACTACGAAAATTTCATGCTTGCTTCTCAAAAAATATCTATTTTTATTACTCATAAACTCCGTTCGAATTTTGTTTAACCACATTTTTTCCATGTGAAATGTCATTCTGTATCGGGTTATTTTTATTTTTATTTATTTTTTTTCAATTCCGATTCTTGTCGTGAAAAAAATTTGTACCGAGAGTTATTCGAAAGATTTTTCGATAATGTCTTCTATAGTGTATTTGAATATTAATGTTTTTGAAAAATTTATTTATTCCATGATTTTTTCTCAAGTCCACACTTAATTTTTCATCATCCCAAACTACTGTTTGGGAGGAGTAAAGGTACTTGTCTCAACCTTTTTTTTGTTAACAGTCTACTGTTCTCTCCCAACAATTCGGTTTGCCTTCTTTTTTTTTCTTCAACTTGCTTGAATTTTTTCCAGCAACTATAAGTTGTTAACGATGTAGTTGAACGTGGTGGAGCATTAAATGCGGCATACAGCGGCTCATTCGCAAAAACGAACAGCAATTGCAATACCTACTAGACCTAGACAAAGTATACCGTCATCGTCGAAAATATCCCAATTGCAACAAATAAACCCTAAAACACACCGATGGAATTTCAATATAAAGACAATGCGATTACCCATTGTCCTTTTTATTATTTACTGCTGCGCGTTCGTGATCATGCTCAATTCCCAATAATGAATAAATCATTTTCAAACATTGACGATAAGATATTCTATTGAAATTCATATTCTAGATTTTATATATGAAAAAAATTGATATTTTTTGACCATTAATCATGAAATTTTTGTATATTAATAAGCCGATTTCTTTCTCAATGATCTTCTTGACTTATTTCGACAAAGTAAATAATTCTCTACAACAAAAAACCTAAAATTTTTTTTCTGTTAAGCAAAATTTCAGGTGTGATAGCCTGTTTAATTATTTTTTTGCATACACACATCTTACTTCGAACAGTTATAACAATTGAACGGTTGCTCTGAGAGATTACTCTGCGATTTTTTCCTGTGTTATTCTTATGGAAAATATTCAAATGCAATGCGCTTCGCGAAATAATTCAATTCTAAGCTCTCCTTGTAGGATGCTTCTTTTTTCACCGTAATTCAATTTTTTTTTTGGTCGATTCAAGCGAAAAAGAAAATTTTGCTATTTTCAATCTAGTGTACACCCTATAATCATGCGATCGGCAGAAAACCTTTAAGCAGAGGATACCACATTGAGAACAAGTACTCGGCAGTTTCTACTTCTCGTGTTTTTGTTTTGCCTCTTTCAATTTTTTTTTTAGAAATTTATTTCGAGGAAGAGGAAGCACTATAATTGGACAAACATTAGAGACTGGCCTAAAAAACTCTAGTTGCCATTTTCTTTCACCTTCTTTAGTGATTTTTATTTTGTATTGTCGTTGTTCCGTTACGTCGAAAGAAATTTCGAAATCTGGAAAGAAATAATTGATAATTTACGAATGATGAGAAAATAAGAATTTATTCAGCTCTGGTTTTGTCTGTTTTTTTTTTTTTTTTTTTTTTTTCGCGTGTCTCCGTGTGCACAGCCTGCAGAAACAGGTGAGCGTGATGAGTATGAACTTGAGCGCCAAGCTGGACGAGCTTCAGCGTGGCGATCGCCAGCTGGAAACGACCGTCGCTCTTTGCGAGATACGAACTCAGCTGCAGGAACTCACCAAGAGCGTTGAGTCCTGCCAGAGCGAAGTCAGCGAGGTCAAGCGCGATATGGTGGCAATCAAGGTACTTCCGTTATAGTTGAAAACAAAAAAGAAGAAAAAAAAACTTTAATTACCGTATAGAATAATTATTATTCGATTAATTTTCGAAAAATCAAATTTTTAGTCAATGAAAAACTGATGAAATCAATTGCTGTATCGAATCAGGAGGAACACACACGCCACTTTCACGAGCCAAAGATTGTTTTTTTTTTTTTTTTTTTTTTAATTTTTTTTTAGTTTTTGCTCGCTCATATATAGAGTTATGTAATCTCCTGGTATGCGAATAGTTTCTCAAAACTATATCCTGTATACTAGGGTGATGAAAAAAAAAAAAAAAAAAAAAAAAAATAAATAAACGAAATTTTTTCTTTCTACCTCCAAATAACAGATTGAGAATCGTCGTTAAGGTATAAAAATAATACGCCTGTTGAAAATTTGAACTCTTGATATTATTATTTAGAGGTTTCGCATGGCACTTCTCGCGATTTGCCATAAGAATAACATGAGAAAATTATTTTTTGCTTCCTCTGATTTTTATAACTAACTGACACAACGCGTCATACAAAAAATCTACAAACGCATTTTTATAGGGATTTGAACGCTCTACAAAAAAAGGTCAATTATTTTAGCCGTTCAGAAATTATTCAAGGTCAAAGTTGAATTTACCGTAAATTTAGCTGATTTTTGCATACTACAGCGGAGCTATCAGTTTCATCAAAACAATGTGCACAAAATTTCGTGTAAAACATAAATTGGACTTTCAATTCAAGAGACGTTAACCATAATCGTTTTGTTGTAATAATTAAAAAAAAACATAATAGTTAGATGTTAGCTTTGAAATTGGGCTTTTTTCGTTTTTTATTTTTATTTTTTTATTTTACAGGTAAAAACTAGTTGTTCAATCGTTTGAATAATTGACGCAGGATATAAACCAAAGCGTACATAGTTTTATTTGGCGGTGTTGGCGGTGTTGTAAGCGTTCAGAAGGATGCGTTCAACTTGCACGCTGTAAGCGCTGGAGGCAGGCGCACAATATAGTGATACCGAAGCATGGTATAGCGTGCAAGTCGAATGCTTTACCGTAAGTAAAATAAACAGATTTATTATATATGCAAAAATCGGCCAAATTGAGGATAAATTTAACGTTGAACTTGTTACAAAATGATAAGAGCAGATCTTTTTTGTAGAACTTTCAATTCTCTAGAAAAATGCGTTCGTAGATTTTTCGTATGACTCGTTGTCGTGTCAGTCAGTTATATAGAAATCAGAAGAAGCAAAAAAAAATTATTGCAAATGTCATTCTTATTGAAAATCAGCTCACTGTGTATACAATAGTTTCAACGGTATTATAAATTTCCGACGCTATGAGCTTCCGTGCGACGATGAATAAAAAATCTGTTGCTCCGTTGCCGGCCGGTTACCGCCGATGCGACGCAATCACAATAATGTAAAAAAAAAATGCGGTAAAATTTTTTGTCTCCCTTTTCTCGACACGGAAATTGGTGGTGGATTGAAAACTTTTTGCATATTCATATTTAACCGTGTGTATAGACTTATTGATAACGGATGGAAAAGCAAAAGGAAGAAAACATTTTTTGAGTCGTCACAGTGGCTGTATGGATGAGCCCATCGATAAGTCAATTTTCGAGAGTTATCCTGCTGCGGCGTGATCCTCGCGTGAATAAAGAATTTCATCGGAGCTAACGAAAGAATCAAGTACCAAAAAAGATTTTTGTTTCTAACGCAACGCAGCAAGAACTGGACACGGTCCAGCAGGTAAAGGACGAAATCGAGTCTTTGAGGGAGTACGTCGATCGGCTCGAGGAGCACTCGCATCGACGGAAACTGAGACTTCTCGAGCAGGTGATGAAACATCAATTGAGAGCACGAAATATATCGTATGATTTTAATTATTAGTTTTTCTTTCCATTTTTCATATCGATTATTTTCATTCGTATTAAAATATTAGACGTTCTCGAATCTCGATAAAGTACAAAATTATTATGTTTTTAGAATATCGAATAATATTTTTTACTACTCGTTTGTACCGCTGTATCGTGAATAAAGAATGTTGATTGATTTATAATTTTACTTTAGTTATTTTATTTCTTCTTGTACTTGATATGTATGTATTTTCCTCTCACGTTATTTTCAGTATCGTTCGGAATTCTTCCTCAGTTGGTCACTTTTGTTTTTTTTTTCTTTGTATATGATTTTCGAGTATTTTTTACACTTTGACGGGGCCCGGCGGGTTTAGTGGTGTATATTAATTAATACGGATTTCAATAATATTTATTTAACGTTCATTCAAATTATTCCGATTGATCCTCCAATCAAACCAACAGCCTCATCAAATTGGCCATCTTTTTGTAAATGCGAATGTGTTTTTTTGTTTTTTTTTTCTCTCTTCAATACTATATATAAATATACCTGATGTGTTTGCGAATTTGCATGACGCAACGAGTTACCGACCGTTGGCATTTTTTTAAATTCAGGGCTTGACGTTCTTCCTGTCGTACGCCATATTGGCAGCGGTACTCGGCATGCTACAGTTCGGATACAATACCGGAGTAATCAATGCGCCTCAAGGGGTAAGTTAAAACTGATGCAGTAGGCTACCGCGTTATTGCCAAATTTTTTTATACTCTTTTCAATTTTTCGATATAATCAACCGTTTGTTGTGTGTCGCTTCAGAATATCGAAAACTTCATGAAAGACGTTTACAAGGACAGATACGGGGAGGATTTATCAGACAAAGCTGTACAAAAGCTATACTCTGTGGCTGTTAGTATATTCGCAATTGGCGGTATGGTTGGTGGTTTTAGCGGAGGCATTATTGCCAACAGATTTGGCAGGTCAGTAATAAAATAACAAGCTCATCAATAAAACAATTGTACGATAATCACGGTCTACTTGCCCCCCCCCCCCCCCGGCGCGAGCAGCGACGTTCCAAAGTCCAATATTACAAAACATAAAACTACTGAAAAAATCGTACAACATGCGTGATACATGTGCAGATAGACCGAATGATGAAAATAATCGTATCAATATTTTATTCTCATAATCACAAGTGCATGATTATATCGACGCTTTGCGAGAAAGTCATTTTCCCCAAAAAAATGTACACCATCTTTATTCTCCTCAGTTTCCATTCTATATATCATTTCGGAGGAAAACGGTCATACGGAGTCAATACCACACATTTAGATTGTTTACGATAATCATTGGGGAAAAAAAAAAAAAAAAAAAAAAATTTAATTGAAAAAGCCGCTGTTTCAAAAGAGAATTACTTACAATCACTCGCGATATTTTAAGGAAAATAATCGATTTTTTTATCACCTCAATGCGTCACTCATACATGTATTATTAGGCACATATATAGGATATTTTAGGTTGATTATAAAAAATGAACATTTTTTTTTCTTTCCCCAAACAGGTTGAAAAGTTTCGTTTAGGTATAAAAATACACCTGTAAAAATTCCAACTCTTAATATTAATATTTAAATGTTCCGCATCGCACTTTTTGATTTTCCATGTAAATAACACGGGAAATTTTTTTTTTTTTTTTTTGATTCATCTAATTTTTATGTCTGCGTATGGCAATGCGTCATACAAAAAAAATCTACAAACACATTTTTCTAGGGAATAAAACGCTCTACGAAAAAGTGCTTCTATATAATTTTTTTTTTTTTTCAAGTTTAGCCGTTCCGAAATTATTCATGGTCGAAGTTTAATTTACCGTCAATTTAGCTGATTTTTGCATATTACTACAGCGGAACTATCAGTTTCGTCGAAATAATGTGCGCACAAAATTTCATGTAAAACTGGAAAATGTAAAATTGGACTTTCAAGAGATGTTAATCATAGACGAAAGGAAACTTTTCAACCTGTTTGGAGAAAGAAAAGAAATGTTTTTTTTTTTTTTTTTTTTTTTTTTTTTAAATCCCTCTAAAATATATACCTACTAATATTATTTTTCACGGAATCGAAATAATTTTCATTGGATAATATGGTACATTTGATTGAACATATCTACGTTCAATATAATTACTTGGAGCGACGTTTATCGGTTTTTTCTCGAGGGTCCGGACTTGTAAAATGACAATAAAGCATTTCAAATACAGGATCACTCTTTCGGATGAGCGATTTTGAGAAAAATTTTCGAAAATGTGTCCCAAAGTCCCGATCGGAACTCGAGCGGCGGACCGGATTGTGTCCCAAATGCGAGACTTTTTTTTCTCTCGCTCGGTGTGAATAGCAGGGGCTTTTAATGTTATCGTAATACACACAGGATTACACACAATTTCGTTGTTTCGATGACTCGATGGTCCGCTCGCGAGTGCTAAATCCTAATCGGGACTTTGTAGACTCTTTTGCGCGGGACTGGACTATAGCTCTGATCCATTGAGGTATCCAACTTGTTATTAATTATTTATCGATAGAACGTGATATACGAAAAAAGGAATTTTCGAATAAAAATTAACAACACTGCGAGGCAAGCGAGCCAATGAAATAGCAAAATGAAAGAAGAAAAAAAAAATAAATAAAAATATTGTAGAAAGGGGGGCTTACTGCTAAACAACGTGCTGGGCATCGTCGGGGCGTGCCTGATGGGTTGTACCAAGATAGCACAGTCTTACGAGATGCTGTTCTTCGGGCGGTTCGTCATCGGCGTGAATTGTGGTTTGAACACCTCCTTGGTTCCAATGTACATATCGGAGATTGCGCCGTTGAATCTGAGAGGTGGCCTGGGCACGGTGAACCAGCTCGCTGTTACGGTGGGCCTCCTCGTCTCCCAGGTGCTGGGCATCGAGCAAATCCTCGGAACTAACGATGGTTGGCCGGTTCTATTAGGATTGGCTATATGCCCGGCGATATTACAGCTTGTACTCCTTCCAATTTGTCCAGAATCTCCAAGGTAAATTTGCTGCCTCATTCCTTCATTTCAAAATCTTGTTTTCTCTTACTAGGTACTTGTTGTTTTGTTTTGTTTCTTCGCGCGTCATCGCGCCTTGTTGGATGTCGTTTGCTATCGCGTCGGTTAATTGGTGAAAACAATTTTTTTTTACTTTTCTCCCAACGATTAGATATTTGCTCATTACGAAGCAGTGGGAGGAAGAGGCTCGTAAAGCCCTGAGAAGGCTGAGAGCGAGTAACCAGGTAGAGGAAGACATAGAGGAAATGAGAGCGGAGGAAAGGGCTCAATTAGCCGAGTCGACGATCTCAATGACCGAGCTCATATGTAGCCCCACTTTGAGGGCACCTCTCGTTATTGGCGTCGTCATGCAACTCTCCCAACAACTCTCGGGCATCAATGCGGTGAGTTATTAGAATCGGTCTTGAAAAACGTCCAATCGAAGCTCATTCTTCTGGATAATTATTATTATAAAACAAATTTTACATTTTCATTTCCATTTTTTTTGTTTTTTAATACTCAAAATACGCGGCAATTGGAATAAAAATTTTGCTTCCATGATAGGAGATCCTTCGTCTACTTATTTATTTATGCCCTTAGGTATTTTATTACTCAACGAATCTGTTCAAAAGTGCTGGATTGTCGGAGGAGAGTGCCAAGTTCGCGACGATCGGTATAGGTGCGATAATGGTGTGTATGACGTTAATTTCCATCCCATTAATGGACAGAACGGGAAGGCGAACGTTACATCTGTACGGCCTTGGTGGCATGTTTATCTTTTCCATATTCATCACTATTTCGTTTCTCATAAAGGTGAGTCTGAGAATGTCCATACTTTTTTTCTACCACTCGCTGATTCAAGCCCGTTTTGAAAATTCACTACTTTTTTTTGTTTCACACGGACAAATCACAGCCAATCACAGTTCGCTTCGATAGTTGAATATCGTTCAATTTTCATATTCCCATAACGTGCCATAATCGTTACTAATTTTATTTCTTCGCAAAACAAATTATTCCTTCGATATATATTTTTTTCTTCATTTTTCATCTCTTTAATACGATATATATTATAACCGCGTGTTTTTTTCTTTCAAAATTCGATATTTCGTCGATCGACCGGCTTATAACGAACATATGATTCGCCTGCTCCGGCGTTCGTTCCGCGATCTAATTGTTGGCAAATGGGAAAAAAATTCTTTCATCGCAAAGACTTTTTTTTTTTTTTTTATTTCGGATATTCAAAAAATGTGCCTGATTCAAGAATGAATTCTCACGGACATGGCATCCTAAAACGAAAAATCATTATTTATTTCGCATCGAAGATAGAAATGAATCGCTTTTCAAATAAACATTATCTCTGTTTGTCTCATTGAAAAATTTGGATATTCATTTGGAAAAAATATCGATAAATGATCAGTGTGACCCCATTAAGCCAAAGATGACCGTCGCATTGGATGATCGAGAATAACGAAGAAAAAAAAAAAAGAAATGTTTCGAAGGTCCGTGTATACGCATTAATAACGAATGGGAACAAAATAAATGTCATCACGAATTCGACATTGGACCGACAAAAGTTTTCTCTTTTAGTTTCTCAATCGATTTTCATGATACAATATATTATATAGATAAATAATATACCAAGAATATTATAATACCAAGATGCGGCGATTCCAAGCTTGCGCCCGAATAATTCATGCAGATATTCAACATGAACCAAGTTAAAAAACGAATGTACGAAAAGAAAAATTAACCCTAGATAGATACGATTGGAGGAAAAAACTTGAACACTCTGTGCGCCTGAGTGCGCGAGGGTCGAGCGTTATAATGCTTTTTAACCCGTTCGCTAGCTGGAGCGTGGCACTGCACCGACTGCGTGAAATCACCGCTATGTACAAATATGATAATAAGGCACAATCGTCGATTTGGACAGAACGATAAAAAATTAAAATAATTATTACAATCTCAATCCGTTATACACGTTGCAAAAATTGGAATGGAATTGTAATAATTTTTCAATTTAACGTCGATCAAGTAGGTAAAAAAAATCCCAAATCAAGCATGCGCCTTTTAAACGTTTGTCATTATTCTTTTTTACCGTATATTATAATATATACGATATTATTTTATTCCTTTTTTCCGTCCTCCGACAACACCGGTAATCGGTAAAAAATAACTCTGGAAAAATCACACTCCACGCAAAACACCGCCGCATCTTTCTTTCTTTCTTTCCAATATTTTTTTCATTATTTTTAATTTTGCTCGTCCCTTCCTCCCTCCCCCTCATCTTGACCTCTTTCGTGACTGTCTGGAGGAGACTTGTCTTCAGTTTTAACGATATTAATTTTTTTAATTATTTGTTTTTATGCTCCGTAAACCCTTTATACAAAAGTTTCTAACGTCAACTATCTCGCCCTTTGACGATATATTTCTAATGTCTTATTTCAATGAACAAATAAATCAAATCTCTCTTCCGCAGTCACAGTCAAAATTAACATTTCGAACATGTAAACTTGTACAAAGAATAATAATAACTCTTTCCGCGAACGATGTCTCAATGACAGAGGAGGAGGAGGTCCAAACGTTGAGCATTGTTGAGCTTTTCCTGGCACTCTTCCGGTCCAGCAGCAATATGATCGTACGATAATATAGAGACACGGCTTGAGACAAAAATGAAAATAAAATCATCAACCTGCTGTCAATATATATAGCGGAGCACTGAATTTTCTGATTTTTGTGAAAATCAATTTTTTTTATTATACACCATCTAATTTCACAAATAACACTCGATCACTCTTTCTCTCTATAAAGATTGATATACGCACGCTGCACAATACGATCGTCGCAAGTAAGAGCGAGCGGAAAATCTAATTCCGAATTCCGAATAAAAGACAATGGTAATGATGAGATGGTATATAAATTTTTGACATTAAGAAAAAAAAAAAAAAACTAAAGATCGATGAGTGAAAATTAGAAAATTGATGGAAATGCAAATGAAAAAAGAAGAAACGGAGAGGAAAAAATTTGAAACCAAAGAAAATAGAGTATTAAGAAAGAAGTTTGAAAAAACACTCCTACCGAATCACACGTTCACACACCATTTCGTATCGTTTTGGTTGTTGTTGTTGTTGTTGTTGTCGTTTTTTCTTTTCAATTATTTGAGCAATAGTCCTTTTTTAAAAAAGGAAATAAAAAAGCTCCTCCAGCTGATCAGGAAAGAAGAACTCAATTCTACGGCCTGATAGGAGTTTTTCAATTACGTACAGGAAATGATCGACTGGATGTCCTATCTCTCGGTCGTATCGACCCTGAGCTTCGTTGTCTTTTTCGCGGTCGGTCCTGGCTCGATACCATGGATGATAACTGCCGAATTGTTCTCCCAAGGCCCAAGGCCAGCTGCGATGTCCATTGCCGTTCTCGTCAATTGGATGGCCAACTTCATCGTTGGTATTGCGTTTCCAAGCATGATGGTCAGTTATTATTCACATTTACTTCATTTATTTTTACGATTTATTATATTATATTTCACTCATTATTCCTTACAAAATCCATCGTTATCCATCAAAATTATAACCCGCTTCAACATTCCGAACGTCTTCATTAACATTGACTGCAATATTATTATACCCTGCTCAATCACTCTTGACGAGGAGCATGAGACAAGAAGAAAGGAGGACTCTTTTTTTTGTTCCGAAGAATGAAACACTCTCGAGCAGATGCTCGTCTTAAATATAGAATTTGTTATATATTTTTTTTTCTTTCTTCCAAACAATGCGAAAATTTTATGTACCATGTATTATGATTAAATCTCAAATTAGCGTTGCGCTAATTGAGAATAATTATTTATTTTTTAAGGAGCCGCGTGTTTCAAACTTGATTTGATTTTTGAGCCATTTCACTTGAACAGAAAAGAGAAGAAAAAAAAATCGTTTGAGCGCCAATACCACATTGAAAAAAAGGCATAGTGCTGAGAACAGGCTCGGTTTATAATCGTTTTTGTGTTGAAAAGTTTTACGACTTTTTCTTTCTAAAGTTGCGGTTTTAATTTGGTAAAATGTCTATGAACGATAATGAAAGTTATTTTCATAACGAATGTATATTTATCCTATCCTCTTTCATTACAACGGTATACATTATTTCAATTTACAAGGTCGACAAAATATTATTTTGAAAATGAGCTTCACCCTGATTTTTCTAACAATTCGATTTACCGCGATTGTGATCGATATTAAAAATATTGCAATCCGGTTGACGCATAATCCAAGCATTAGATTATTAAACAAATATCGATTTTTAACAATATAATTTTGCATATTATTTCCAATAGCGCGATATCACATACATAACCGAGCCATGCAATTAATGCAATTAATCATCTATCCCAAAAATGAAATTGTCGTTTTGCTTATTTTACAGGATTGCCTTGATAATTACACGTTCCTACCGTTCAGCGCATGTCTAGCCTTTTTCTGGATCTTCACGTATAAGAAGGTACCCGAGACCAAGAACAAGACCTTCGAGGAGATTCTAGCTTTATTCAGGCACGGTCATGACAGGTATGATGGAAATAAGCAAAACGCTGTGATACCCAGTACCTACACTAGAAAATCAATGGACAGATAGTTTTTTACGTTTCACAATTATATAATAATATTATTGCGGAAAATATTATTATTTTCATTGTTATTTTGGTTGTTTGTTCAAAAGCACCCTTCGTCGCATTATAATAATATTATTTTCCATTCGGAGTATTATTATTATTATAGTTATTGCCGTCGGATAGTGCGGAATAATTTATTATTTCATCATATTTTTTATGTATTCTTTTTTCTTCATGCTATTTACTCAGTTATTAATAAAACGAATTTCGTCGATAACGATAATAACTTATTGTCCCGATCGTTGATATTTCAAACTATGATTATTTTACGATAAAAGAAATACTGTAGAATTTGATTATGAATATGAGCACACAACATCGCGAATGCACGACATGAAATTATACCAACAATATGCAAATATTAAATATCTTTATATACAGCCTTTTTCAGAATTAGTATGATGAGGCGGCAGCCTGCGGCTGTTGGAACCACACAAAAATATATATATATACATATCTCGATCAATAAAAAAACATGACAAAATTTTAAAAAGGCGACGTTGGAGCCAACAATTCCAGTTTCGTTTTGCTCTTTTTTTTTTTTTTTTTTTAAATTTTTTTCCATTTATTTCAACATTGGCATTTTTCGTTTTCTCCAAGATATAATAATGTCTCTATACCTCTAATTTTACTTGACAAATTTTTTTTGTACGCGTCATTTTTGATTGATATAACCATCAATGCGAAACTTATCGATCCGTCTTATTGATTTGTTAGCGCAAGGAATAAAGATACGATTATATGGGCGCGCGCTTACCTTTTACGTAAGATTGAGAGTTTCATAATTTCAGATTCCGATCTAGGATTTACGATGTCTTGCGACGATAAAACAATATCGCGTCGTCATCGTCAGTTCTAATAGCCTCATCATCCTCAAACCTTGTTGAATTCTATTTCATTTAACGGTGATGATGCAAAAAAATGTATAGGCTTTCTACGAATACAAATTCATCAAATTTTGTATGAAAATTCTCGGTCGAACATACATTGGATATTTTTTCAATGCGTCAATGTTAGAGAGGTTGAGCCCGTGCGGTCGAGCAGTGCATAGACAGAGAATACATTTTGAAATAACTTTTTTTTTTTTTTTTTTTTTTTTTAATTCATTGTTTCAATTGGGACAAATTGACTTTACATTCAGAACGATTTTTTATCTCGGTACTCGATATGTCGTTTGGTTCAGCGATTAGTAGTTATATGCTGCGCGGTTGATGACGAATAGAGCAGCAGGCTGCCTGCTCCACCGCGACAAGATTACCTTCATCGAAAAATGAACAAAACGAAAAAATATTTTATTCAATTGTTCCGCTTAAGGAAATTGTTCCATAGAAACCGGAATTGTCTGCGCCAGACAATTGCTTTTATTTAAATATTTATTTATTTTCAAATCAAATTACAAGTCCAAAAATATTTGACCCTTCGTGCGGAAATCGAACTGCCGCCGCCGCCGCCGCCGCCGCCGCAGGTTGCCCGATAGTTTGAAATTTCTACTAGTAGCCTGATGTATGTGTAGAGTGCGCGCAAATGAAATAAATATTTTTTTTCTCTTTTTCATCCACGAAAAGACGTTGAATTATGCTGCAAAAATGAGCATTCCACAAGTAGAACTCGGACTTGAGAATTGTTACGCGGATGGCATTGTATTTTAGGATTCTTCGTAAGAAGAGAATTTTTATACAGGAAAATAATAAATGTTGTGGTACAAGCCTTGAGCGAGAAATCACACGGTTATCTCACTCACATGTTTTTGTAGAAAACCGGATTCCGTACCAAAATAAATTATTTTCGCAGGCAATTTGCTCGGACCCCACTCGCTCCTCAACCGTTTATAGTCGTTCAAACTTACTCAAAATTACTCAAAAAAACATCACTCTTGAAATTATGCTTGACGGAAAAGCTTTTGGTAGCGATTATTTTTTCGATACTGTCAAAAATAAGTTGATGAGATCCTTGAGAAAGCAGCAAAAATGTCATGTTTGATTTACAAAAATATTCGATTTTTCCACTTATAAACTCTGGCATACAAAAGAGTAGTACAAAAATAATAGAATACAAAAATCTCGACGTCTCTCTGAGTAATTATAAAAATTATTCGTCGTATTTAAAAGAAAATCTGCTGATTCCAATGAATTTGATGCAATTGAGAGTTATTGAGTATGACAATAAATAATTCATAAACGAAAGCTGCTGTTAATTTTTTGTTTTCACATTGAAATTATTATGCGATTATAATTTGGTTAGAGTGATCCTGTATGGGGTGTTATTATTTAGGACCAATGAACAAATTTGGTTATAATTGGATATGAGTTTCCGATCGTCCTGGGAGCTGAGGGCTGAGCTAGCTAGATTATAGCGATAAGTAGGGCTCGTTAAAACCCGAGAGGGTATCCGCAGGAATAATGAAATAAGTTGGAAAATGAAGAATCTTTCTTCGATGATTATTTATTGTCATACCTGATGCGATATCAAATTCAATACAACCGACTTTTTTTTATTTTTTTTATTTGCGATGATCAAACGAGTACAATTTCGATTGATATAATGAATTATTTCGGCAGAAGAGACGGTCCTTCATTTTTTCTTTCATCGATGCAACTTCAACTAGCTTTAAAGGATAACGTCGGTCGAAGGTCGATCCGAGCGTCAAGACTTTTTTTTGTTGTTGCAGTGGATTCGATTCTCTATAAAAATATGCTACATTATTTTTATGAATTACCTCGAAACGCTTCTCTCGAAACGATTTGATTCTGAGCTCTCCTAATGATGAAATGCTTGTTTTTTTTTTTTTTTTTACCACAATTCACCGTCTTTTCTCGGATGCGAGCGAAAAAAACCAAGTGTTTTTGTGCACACCCGGTACAATTAAATTGTACCGGGGGTCTGTGAACTCTATACACAATAAACAATCCTTTTGAAAAGTACACGACAAAGAGAGATTCCATAATTTTTTTCAAATTTTTCCGTCCAACTCTTTCCAAGTTATAGTAGTTCGAGAACTGCTATATTCGCGATTGTTGACTTTTGGTTTTGAAAATATCAATCCGTTGATAATATTCATGATGATTCATGAAATATACAATACAGTGATTTTTGTGTAAAAATTCTCAGCTTTCCGATAAAAATATTCACCATTTTCTCCGGCATCGGAAAAACCCTAAAAAATGACGTCAAAATGTAAAAATCGCGTTTTTTCTACCAGTGTATCATGTTTTATCTTATTGAAAATATTTTTTTTTCGAAAAGTTGAAACTTTTTTTACCAACACCAGTACAATCTCGTTTTGGGAGGGATTATTCGAAAATTAAACAGAAAAAAAAAATTTCAAATTTATGTTATGAATTACCAGTTCGGGTCACGCGGCCTCACCAGCATCACATCAATTGTCAACTAAATTTTTTCTTTCCAAATTTTTATATCAATGCATTATTTTATGAATACGAATTTCTCAATAATTCTCGATTTCTTTTGTAATATCCATAATTCATCTTAACAGTTTTGTTCTGAAACGTACTTTCGTTGAAAAGTATGTGGCAAATTATACAAACATTAATCGTACCGATATTTGAAGTTCAAAATGAGAAATATCTGTTGTTTCGCTCTTTGTGTCGACGTCGATTTCCTTGAAAAATTCTTATAAAATTCGGATTTTTTGTTGATTGATTTGAAGCCTAGCTTGATCATGGGTAAATAGTCCTATTTTATTTTCTGATGAAACAATGGATTGGATTGGAAAAATAATTGGATTTTTTAAAAATTATCCAATAAAAAATCGTTGTCACCCATAAAATGTTATATAAAGAAAACCGTAAGGATTAAATTTTGTTTGGATTTGAAATGATCTTTGAATAACTTTTTACTTTTTTTCAAACGAATGTTCATTCCAAAAGAAAAATTTTAACTCCCTCATCTGTTCGGTAATTCATAACATAAATTTAAAATTATTTTTTTTTTGTTTCATTTTCGAATAACCCCAAAACGAGACAGTACTCGTCTTTTGTAAAAAGGTCTGAAGTTTGAAAAAAAAAATATTTTTAATAAAATGAAACATGATACATTGGTAGAAAAAACGATTTTTATGTATTGACCTAATTTTTTAGGATCTTCCGATGCCGGAGAAAATGGAAAATATTTTTATCGAAAAGCTGAGATTTTTTTTTACATGAAAATCAATATTTTGTATATTTCATGAATAATATCAAGGGATTGATATTTTCAAAATCAAAAGTCAACAATTGCAAATAATGCAATTTTCAAATGACTATAACTCTTCGAAAGAGGTCGATGGAAAAATTTGAAAACATCATGGGAGCTCTCTCTCTCTCTCTCTCTCTCTCTCTCTCTCTCTGTCATGTACTTTTCATAGATATTATTCATTATGTAGACTTGAGATCCCCCAGCGAAACTTAATTCGCTATTTGGTATATCATTATTATATATGTACATATAATACGTATACAAACATGCATATGAATATATTTTTTATTCGTACACTAAGGTACAAGTACATCAATCGAATACTGACCACTTGGGCTCAACATCGCAAGCCTCCGAGTTATCTTTGATTCGTCCGGCGAACGCTACTTTTTATCTTTTTCTTTTGTTTATTTGTCGCATATTTTCATCCGCCAGTTACAACTGACCAACGGTTGCGGAAGTTGGACGCTGCTATATAGTGAGATCAATCGTTCTGTACGATATTGCGTATTATTGTGACTCGTTGGAGCAGTCACGTGTCTCGAAAATAAAAGGAATCATCAATTCAATTTTTTTTCGACAAATTACTCCGGATCTTGGGTAGAGTATTTCAGAGAATGTTGCCATTTGTGTGCGAATTGACTTTTTTTTTGTAACGATTCACCAAACGTTTGAGGATTTCTGTATAAGATTCACATTTTTTTCGAAACTGCTAGTTATTCACGTAAAAGTTCAAAATTCGTTGATCGAAGCGCTTTTAGCATTATTGATTCCATACGAAACATGAGAAAATTTCGAAACATGGTTTTTTTTTTGCATGAAAAGTTTTTGGAACAAGCAATCTCCTCTACAACATAAAATCTCGAATGGGATTGAGATAATATTTCTGATTCTTCTTTTTTGCGAAAAAATAGATTTTTATGCTTGGAGGAAATTGGGAATGAATTTTTTTTTTTTTTTTTTTTTTTTTTTCGAGACACTTCCGTTGACGCTTGTTACACGATTTGTACACGCGTAAAGTGTATTTCAATGTGTAAATATGTTCCTCCAATCAGCTGTGATATAAGTGGGGAAATTCGCGCCATCGAGTGCAATTTTTTTACGAGACAATTTTTTGATCTGTCAATTCCTCCCGATAACGAGAGTAATCGGCAGGGAATGTTGGTTATTTTGTTAATTTTATTCATATGTACTATTCATTCGTCCCAATATAAAGAATCAGAGTATTTATATTTTGGAAAAATGAAACGAGTTTGGCGTGACAAATAATAATGAAGTATTTTCGGGAAGATTTTCAAAAACGCATCATACGATTTTTCCTTGTAACGTTACACATTCGAGTCTATGAAATTTTGATTTTTTCTTTTTCAAACATCGGATTCATTGTTTCGTACAAAAAAAAAACTCGAAATTCATCGGGTTTTCGTTACACGAAAGTGAAACTTTTCGCATTCGCAATATTTATTCTGACCACTCATGACCGTAGCTCGATCATATGAATTGGAAAATTTTCTCATGTATTGGAAAAAAAAGAGAATCTATTTTTGATTTCAACACGTATGACGACTGCAACGAGAAAAAAATTCGTCCACACGACCAGCAATGCGACGCGTGTGAAATCGAATATACGCGCACCCATCAATGGATTAACCGACAGGTTTTTGTTGTTGTTTTTTTTTTTTTTTTTTTCCATTCACGCACAATTATAGAGGAATACGGGGCAAAGTGGCCTACTTGAGGAATTTAGCGAGTTTCGTCGGTGATTCACTGATTTTTAAGGCCCAAATTGATTATGCCTTCTTGTTTCCCGAATCTTGGGAAAAAAAAAAAGGTTTGGGGCAAAGTAGCCACTCCCTAAAGTGTGGTGATGATCTATAATTTTATCAATTCTCGCTGTACAGTCGTTGTAATTTACTGTTCCCGCATAAAACATGAAGGCTGCCATAAAAAAAAAAGAAGCAGAGCATAGCGGATGGAATGGAAAAAAATGAGCCAAAATCCCTCGATATATTCCGCCCAATATTTTTTCATGCGGAAAATAAACTTTCAGTCCGATACATCGAAGAAAAAATGTACATTCGACCGGTGTTGTGTCTCAAAATTCTTTTTTCATCCTTTTTTCCCCGGATCTGGTTGAATAATTTTTTTGGGGCAAAGTGATGACCCCTCTCAAGATTCGGTGAAAATCCATCATTGACAAGTCCGAGTGATTAGCGATCAGGCGTTGCAATAGTTTTTTGTACCCAATAAACATTCGGGACCGGGAAGTGCGTTTTTGCGATCAACTTAATTGGCTTTCTTCCCGCAATACTGGATTTGCTGCGGGGCATGCGCAAAATGGATTCACACCATTTTAAATGGGTTTTTTGTCAACGGTCAAAATAAAATGAGCATCTCTCAATATTTTGTACAACAACGATTCTCTCATTCTTCTCGAAAAATGAACAAGTTTTTTGGGTCAAAATTTATTGAGTGGCTACTTTGCTCCATATAACCCTAATTCAAAAAGAAATCATACAGGCACGGTATCCATACGATAAAAGTGTACCAGAATGTGCACAAGAAGAAATGACAAGTAGCAGATAAATTGTGTGTTCAATTCATATTAAACCCGAAAAGTTATGGCTTATTTTGTCTCATTGTTTTCGGTAGTTGATCCGTCCACCTTTGCATCACTCGTTTTTTCATCTATCCTCGTGATCTCGTTATACAATAAAAATTATTATTATAATTATTTATCCGGCTTACTGTAAATGTATTGTTTGTATAAATAAATAATTATTTCCAATTATTATCGAATGTCTATTATAATTGTATTGTTTCTCATTATTTATCCTTTTTCTTATGATTACATTTTTTAATGCTTTTTTTACGAGACAATTTGCTCGTCAAATGAGCCGTTAATACACATTCGAATCTGAGCTACAAATTGTTTGCCTATTTTCAGAATAAAAATTCATTTCTATCACGACTTGAGTCATTAGCTGATAATTTCGAAACAATTTGCCCTTTTTCGATTATTACGATGCTTCGATTTCATTTACAATAACAATGTCGAAACGTTATTAACAAGTTTTTTGGATAAGAATCGTTCTTTCACCGAATGGAGAATACTAGATTGTTCGGCGAAAACTCGTGCGCGGTTCTCTACCGATTCTTCGATTCTTTTGAAAAAATATCAACAAAAAAAAGGAGGACGGAATCGCTTAAACATTACGAAATAAAAAAAAGTCGTGAATATTCAATTGACAATTTTTTTTTTTTTTTTTTTTCACCACTCGTTTTATCAGTTGTGTTAAACTGAATTTCTTCTTATCCAATTAAACTTCTGGGTGAGAAAGTAGATGAACGATTTGTGACGATGGTTGTCGTAATTGTTATTTTTGTCTGTGTTTCGTTCTTTGAGCAGGAGCAGCTTACGGGACAGCAGACTATACGGGTGAGTCCAGTAAAAAAAAAAAAACGTTACAAAAAAAAATCAACTTTCTGTTAATTTTGGGATGATGGCTTTGTAATCACAATTCAATGATCTACGTATACGTAAGAATTTGCGTGCTGTGTAAACATTATTGATGAGCCGTATACGTATAATTTAATATGAGACGTTTATGTATACCAAGTATATTTTTTTCGGTCTTATCGTGCATGAAAAATAGCTCGAAAATCCTGTCGAGTGGACGCGACTAGCAGTGATTCTCAAATATCCTTTCATTATTATTTCGTGTTCCTCCCTATATGATACAATAATTATTGTATATTTAGGAACATGTTGGAACGAAACAAGAGAAAGCAGGCTCTTTTCTAGCTAGCTACAACAAGTTACGTAATGTCTGGTTCGATTCTTGTAGAGAGCTGCCTATGAAACACAATAACATTAATGATAATTGGTAATAATTGAAAGAATAATTTCTCACGCTTAACTTACTTAACACTCCAATGAGAAAGGGAAAGAAATAGTGATCGTTAATATTGTAAGCTTTGAGATCCGAAAGATATCTGGCATGCAGCGGCGTATATACTCATTAATAGTAACTCATAGTAAATCGTAATATATCTCAATGATTCCCCTACGATTTTGTCTTTCAAAATGAACAACAACAAAAATGTTGAACAATTGAGATAATTGAACAAGTTTGAGGCTTCCGAATATCCGAATGGATGCCGTGTAGTGTTTCCCCGGTTGGTCGAAGCGCGGTCATCCGGAACGATGACCGCTTGATGATGAGTATATAAGTACTACCTGAGCCCAGGGAGCTTCGGTATCGGAGCTCCTAGCACGGCATCCATCCATAAGCCTCAAACTTGTTCAAATTTAATAATGGCCGTGAAAGCCTCAAAACTAGAATCAAGATAATTAATAATTATTATCTATATACCGTTGATATCTTACGTTCGTCATAGCTGCATGAACAACTACTCTAAAAAATCTTTCTACTTTTTACTTTTTTACCATAAAAACTAGTATTGAAAAAAAAAAAAAAAAATTATTGTATATTATACATTGTTTTTGGGTGGAAGGTACATTTCACAGTTTCTGCAAACTTCTTCGCAGGACATTCCATACCGGTCAATATAGATTTTTCTATTAATTTCCGAAATTCGATATTTACTCTGTAAAACATACATTCTAATTTAATGCATACATGTACATATTATAAAAATAATATATACGGAGTGTCCGAATTTCATAAATACGACTGTCGATGGGAACAATTTGCTGTTAAGAAAATAATAACTAATTATTGTAGATTTTTGTAACGAACACCGCCGAGACCCTGTCGCTGCTGCTGCTGCTGCTGCTGCTGCTGCTGCTGCTGCTGCTGCTGCTGCTGCCGCCGCTGCAAAGCAGATACCGGTGTCAAGTTCAATCGCATATTTTTTATAGTACTCCGAGATGAGCGAATAACAATTTGGCTAAAATTCTTATTCGCTATTTTGTCATTTTTTTCCTTCCACATGTCAGGTTTTTGAAATATCGACATCAAGAAGGTATATCTTGCGGTAACATGGACACTCTGTATATATTCTTCGGGGTTATTCTTCGGGGAGGATTGACGAATTTTGACCGCGACGCCCTCTGGTACTGACTCAAATATTTCCATATATATATGCTGCTCGGACGGTCGCGCTATCAGAATTTTCCTTCAATTTCTTATAAACCCCGATAATTACTCAAAAATTACAGTGATAAAATCTGTCACCGCCGCGTGACCAGTGTTCAGGATTAATGAATGGCGCTCTCCTCTGCCTTATTATACTCTCCATCGAGAGTATTGTCGAATTCTATGATAGTTTGAAGCAGCAGGACTTTTTAAAATATAAGCGAAAAAATTGAAAATAAATTTTGCGAGGAGAAGAAAATAGTATAGCAGAGACGCCGGGACGACGCAGCACGTACGAATAAAAGGATAATAATAATAATAATAATAATAATATTTGTACAGGTTGGCTTTCATCTCCGCACTCAGAGTTGAGATTTTGTCCATTTACCTAGAGGGCGCTTGTCTCAAAATTCCCGATGCTTTTACGAGAATCACCCGATACGCGCGCGCGTGTGTGTGCGCGCGCACGCACGCGAGTATTAAATACTTACGATGAATAAGAGAAAGAAAAACGAAATTTTCAGTAACTCGAGGTCAACCAGTCCAGTCTTACATAAGAGCCCTGAAAAACAGTTGATACAGTCTGGAGACTTTTGCAATCAATCGCATGCAGAGATCGGCGTATTTAATTACAGTTGTGCTCCATGTACCGATCAATGCCAAATAGCAATCGCAATTCATTGATTTTTTTTAAAATCGATCGTCAATCTCATTCTGAATTCTTAATTTTTTCTTTCATTCATTCCACTTTATCTCCAAAACCAACCGTTGTTTTCGCTTCAATTGTACCACGTTCCCTGGAACTGGGATTCGACGCTTCAAAAATCAATTAATCGTCTTATATCGAGTATATAGATGGTCGAACCGAGGCTATTTTCTATTTTCTACCGAATCAAGCAATCACAATTTCGAGTATCAGAACTTGGCTCGAATTGTTTCTTTTCTATACTGATAGATGAGAAAATTTAAATTTTTTTCAAATTACTCTATGGAGAATAAAAATAAATAAATAAATAAATAAAACTGCAAGTCAATTAATCGTTTTATATTGAAACAAAGATTGCGCAATAAAAAATGTTGAATCGATGAATGAAAAATTACGAATCCGAGCCGGAATGAACCCTCTCTACAACGTTGGGCAGGAAAAATTTGAATTTTATCGGCAATTGAAGTACAAGTGTCATTGAATACGCTGATCCTTGCGCCTCGACGGAGTCCAGATCGATGTTGGTCTCGTTCTCAGAGTTCAGGTCAAAAACTATCGTGTCTTAGGAGCTTAAGGCAAATATACGAGGTCGTTTTGGAAGTTGAAAGGTCGGTGCAACGTTGTTTCGAAGGGGGGGAGAAAAAAAAAAACAAAAAACAAGTCAAATAATCATGTCGTGTATTTTCGGGTGGTTCGATGATGCGAGCGGTAATAGGTTTCAATGGTCTCGACCTTGAAAATCTCAAAGCGCGACTTGTTACTCGACCTGGACTCGAATAACGATCCTCCAACTCGACCTGGACTCCGAACACAACCGCATCCTCGATCTAAATACGGAGAAGGACGTTTTCGGGCTGGGCATTGACAACGGTATCGTTGATCGAGCTGAAAGCGGAGCGCGCAGCGCCAGTAAGGAGAATCTTCTCTTGCGGAACGTCGATCTTGGCGAAACCAGTCTCCGTTAATGTATGTGGGACTCGATGAAGGGCTTTTGCGTTGAGCGAGAACGACGACCTTGCGCGGATATATGCCACTTGGAAGATCGAGATGATCGTCGAGCGACTCTGCAATGATGACATTGTTTCTATCGCTAAGGATCAGCGTTTTCACTGACACTTGAACCTCGATTATCGAAATTATAAATTTCTCATTTCGGTTAGAGTTTTGTTTATTAAATGGAAGCAAGTTAACAATTCCTTCGAGGACCGATAATTATACAAATAATATCCAAGCGCAATCGGTTGGGTAACGTAAATTTGCAACGCCTGCTCCATTTCATATTGCGACGAATTGTCGGTCCTCAACTATACGGTGGAACCCCGGTCTTCCTTTTTTCTCCTGGGTATGTCTATTACCCAGCTCCCCACCCCACTGTCTCCTACTCTTCTTTCTTTATGCATCGGCTCGTTTCAAATTCGGTCAAAGTTCAGGGAAAAGGCTAGCTTTTTTGCGGGTTCGTTCTGTCGACGGACCAGCTGGATTGAAAGGTGATATCGACGGGGAAAGTTTTCGAAACGAGGTTCTACCGTATCATCCGGAATTGTTAATTTTTCGTATGTGTTGTCTGTAAAAAGCTGCCGATATCAGGTCGCATGCCTCCTCTCTTATTCGGTTAATGCGGGAAAAGAAAAAAAAAGGAAAAAAAGAAAATGATGTTCCGCGTGTGAGAAAAAGTTGTATCATTCGCGTGTTTCTTTTCTATTTTTCTTTTCGATCGATCTATTTTCATGTTTTCATTTTGTTTCTTCGTTTTGTTCAGAGTTCCATATATTATATAATGTTGCTATTGATAGCTGGCACGAGATCCTATGCGCTGTACCGCTGTGCGATTGCATGATTTAGATGCTTACGAGTAATGTTTGAGGCGTGTTATCGATTTATTCCCGTTATTCATCAAATTGATTATCGATCGAGTAGTTGCTTTTTTTTCCTAGGGTGCGACTTTGCTAGGGTTAATTATTGAGCTTCTTCATTCAGATGCACCTAATGGGGCAAAAGGAATAAAAAATTAGAAACATTCGCGCACTGTTTTATTGGAGAATAAGAGCGCGCATTGGGTTAATAAAATTAATCGATAACGTGAGTTCCGATGGCGATACAATATATTTTTTTGTCAGCGTGCTATAGCTAGCTACCTATAATATGTAAACCGAAAATGTGTCACAGCTTATTAATCGCCCAAGGTTGACAAGGTACATGTGCGCGTGGGGGCGCGCGATCAGAAACGTGAACGTCTTGAGGAGCCCCCGCCATAGAAAAACAAAGTTCGAGCAGATGTCGAATCGGAAAACTCGCGGGAGGTGGTGACATGAGAGACGATCCATCAATTGTCGAATGTTTTACCCAGCAACCAGCAAGCGATCCCCCGAAACACGTGCAATATATGTATATCATCCGCCACTCGTACAAATTGACTTATCGTCGATTCATATTGTGAAAACTTTGGATCAGCCGCACGGGCTAATTAAAATTAGCGTCTCGGTTTGACCCGGGACGAAAAGACCCGATTGGATATCCTTTATTCCACCGATCTCACACGACACATTTACCTTTTACCGATTCTGGTTTCGGAGTCATGACGGCGGGGGTTACCCCGTTGCTTTGACCATTGCCAAGTAGGCAATCCAACAACACACGATCCGATTGACCGCGAATAATGCCGAGTTGGATGGTTTCTGGTTGAGTATGATAACACAGAGCATGGATGAAACTGCTGACAATTGATAATGAGAACAGGGTAGCGTTGCAAACGCGCACGGTTATGGTGCTGAGCGAGCATCATTTTCATGGATCCTGGAGCTGTCTTTCGATGGCCGTAAAGGTAATGCGGCATTGGTATGGCAGCACGACCTGCATAACTTATCCATAATTTTGTCGATATATCTCGGGTGTCAAGTCTACTTTATTGAGTATCGCGACAATATAGATTGAACCAAAAATGGGCATCGTCTAAATGGACGAGAGGCTCCAATATGCAACAGGCTATTCCGAATATACGAATGCGCAAGTCTTTTTTTCAATCTCATCGCCGGTAATGAAGAAGCGAAGAGCGCAAACGAAGCATTATTCCGAAAACAGAGATTTAATATGAAATATATTTGGTATTTGCCATCGGACGTCTCTATCGAAATTATATAAAACTTTTCAAGGGAACACTTTTTTGTACTACTTGACTAATTCGATTGATTATAATCCTGCTTTCAAAGCGCGATGCATCCAACATATTGCAATATTCTATTCTGTCGTTTTTAGAATTGGCCTATCGCGACCTTTTGAAATGCAATAAGGGAAATAGAAATTTCTGGCAAGTTTATACAGTCGTTTCTCTAGTCTTTATTCGTTGTATACCGCTCATGTTTTGCCGAAAAATTCTTCGAATCATCTTCAAGGATAAGTCACGTGCTCGTTCCATGGTCAAATTTTCGATTCCTTACTTCATGGACCAAGATTAAAAGTATTTTCAGTTATGCGATACGTCTAGTGCTTGAAAATCATCAGGTTTTTGCCGACCCTAGCTTTGTTGCCCGGTTACGTTTAGTTTTGGAGAATTTTTTGGTCGTTACCGAGCAATAGCAGGCAAACTTTCCAACAAATTAGTTTTATTAGAACAAAACAAAATAATCAAAACAGAATTTATTGATTCGACAACCATGAATTTTGTACCAATAACAATGGGACATTGAATTTGGGAATTAATAATCGTACGCTTTAACGATACGGAGACGGTCATGATGAAAAAAAAACAAACAAACAAAAAACTCGTAAGAATCTTTCGGCAATACCGATCGGAATCAATTTTTGTATTCCGTATTATCGTACACATTTTTTTTGTGCCTCGACAGTTTGATTCCTTCCCCTCATACTCGCATGAATTTGGAACAAAGCCGGTTCGGTTCGTAGGTCCAGACGTTCCAGGCGGATATTACTAAAAATATTAAGATGCGCTATAACAAGCGGAGAAAACAACGAATTCAATCGCGCGCCTTGTGCCAGTTCGAGTGCGTGCAGCATCACAAGACATCGGCTTACGTAAAAACTTTATGCCAGATACGCGATTCATAATTTTTTTTACCCCTGTTACAAACTCAACTATCCTTCATTTCGGTTGTAGGCTTTCACGTTTTTGTTTTCTGTTTAATATTCATTTTTCACGCGTGTACTTGTGTATCAGGGAGAGTTTGAATTTTGACTATAATAAAATGATCGTTCGAATAATTGAGTCACAATTTTGAAAAATCACGCAAATTTACTCCATATTCAGTTTGAGCATCTGTCAATAAACAATGTTGTCGGATCGAAATAAGTCATCTGAAAACAGAATAATAGTTGTTTCCCATCTACTACAAGGGCCAGTGAAACTTCAATTGAACGAAACAAATTACGCAAGAATGAAAACAATCGAGTAATAGAAACTGTGAAATGACACACTTGATTATTCATCGATACGTCCGGCGGCGGACAATTAATTTCAATAATTAACGTTGTTGACGAGGGGTTCATGCAGTTGTCATGCGTTGACCAAAGATGTTGACATCATATCTTGATACGATACCGAGCGATTCAACTGACAAACGGGGAACGGCTACGAAAAGATAAAAGATGACGGCGGCGCCAGTGTCGGCCCGGAATTTTTCAACAATTGCATTTTTTTGTGTAACGGTTTTGTTCGAATTTTCAAGTTAAGCGACCAATTTTCCCTCAAACTTTATGGCTGTTCGGAAATAAACTAATCTATAATGTCAAGTTGAAATACAAGCGTTATTTATTTATTGAGGCGTGCGGATTGCGTTTTTTACCGCTAAAATGAGCCATTTTAGATTGAAAAAAATAAAAATAAAAATAAACAAATAATGCTGGTTCTGTTTTGCTTTCTATTGAAAAAATTCTTTATTTCAAGATAGCTAGTGGACATCCCTGTTGAGCGGCAACTTAATTGCCGCTTATTCTCGAATCCTCAAACATTCCCAGCAACTGGCCCTCGCCCCGCGTAGCAGTCCCGGCGAAAAAGTTGGACGACAAAAGCTATTTTTCCGTTCCGAATGTTCCGATAGGTTCTCAACTTTTGGACATTAACCGAGAGCGAACATATTCGACGATCTCATAGAAAATATTTTGACAATTTTTTGTTCATGGATTGCTATCTGAGATCCCGTAGAATATCCTATCGTAGCAAGCCCCCAAAGTGTCGGGCTACCGTTCTGCTGCCATGCTTTCATGTATGAAGCTCCGTTTTCCGTTGTTTTCATTACTTGGTAGGCTTGATGATAGGCCTCCTCCCTAATTTTCGGAAAAAAAAAAGGAAATCGTGCGCCTCAGAGATACGAGAAAATGATTGGTTCGCCCCCGAGTTAAACATAATTTTTTTACGTGTATAGAGTCAAATACTGGACATTCTGTATAATCGATACCTATATCATCCATCGATGTGCCAAACACTTTTAAAAAAATTACTCGAGAAGAATGAATCGAACATGTTGTTTAAAATAGGGACCTTTTGCACAGTCATATTGGGGCTAGAGACAGAGCGAGCGAGAGATAGAGAAAAAAGAGACACTAAAAATTGAAACACAAACAACAAAAATTATAATTTTATTTTGTAAAAATAGGAAAAAAAGGTGAATGGCGGAAATTTGGACAAGTGGCGTGGTGTTTTGCAGGAGCATGCTAAACAGTGTGAATGCGTTAGAAGGACACATCCCACCGGCCGAGAGCGCAGCCCTGATGGTTGCCGAGGAGAAGCCACGTCCTGATTCATGTAAGGCCCGTCAACCTGACCGACATCACCCGTTTCATCATCACCACCATCACCGACACACCAACCAACACCACCAAAATCATCACCCGTCACCATCACCGATTCCATCGACAAGGCAAACCATTCCTCAGACGTGGCTACAGAGCTGTAAAGCACGCTTACGACAAAAAAACCACCTGAACGAATGAGAGAGTTTGAACGTTTCTCTCAATCCCCCCCCCCCCACCCCGACCTCCATCCCACCCTCTCTCTCTCTCTCTCTCTCTCTTTCTCTCTCTCTCGCGCTCTCGCTTTCTGCTTCTCCGACTTCTTTACCGCGCTATGACTTTTTCGTCTCTCGCGCTCGTGGCCGAAGTTCGGCCGCTATGAAATAAAAATGGATGAAGCCTCGGCTAAATAAACCCTATGTAGCTATTCAATGGCGTCTCTTTTCCAACGCATTACCGCGCGGCTATCTTGATGGTATTACGCGGCATCACTTTTCCTTCCGTTCATCAATGTTATATTCACATAATGTTGCGGGTATATATACAGATTAGTGATCGAAACTCAATAGTCTGGCAATAAAAATACCCCCTATATATTACGGCCTTTTGCTCCACCTTGAAAAATTGCGACCGCTCGTTATTTTTGTTTGTTTTATTTTTATTCAAGCGTTGACTCGGCCATCCAAACAAATAGGTTTCTAATCGAGAAGGCTGTACCGACGATTGCACACTTTTTTTTTTTTTATCAATTCGTTTATTCTTCTTCGGTTTGAACATATTTTTTATGTTGAAGTCGATAAAAACGATTGCGACCGAGCATAAATTAATCTCCATATCCTTATTAATTGGTAAAAAAATTCTTTTCGATGGTACATGTATATACCAGCTTATAACGCTCGAAGTAGTCTGCCCTCTCTATTTTTCAAACATGCTTTTCTGTCTCTGCGAGTGCGAATGGGAAAATCTTTTCTCGCGATATTTCTCACTATTAGAAATATCCATTTTATCCCCAAATCGTCAATCAGTGAAGGGGTTGAGCCACTTGGAAATATTATCCGTTAAAAGTATGGGTCAGTCGTTATCTCGCCACAGTGCGCAACAGAGATAATATCTGCCTAAATTTCGAAAGTAATTTTCTACTGAATTGCCTTTTTCGCAAATTTACATCGATGCGAACTGGATGAAAAGAGAAGGAAATTACAGCTATGGAGACGACAGTCCAGAGGAATTGTTTGCCACGTAATTGATGAGAAAAATCTTCCCGGCCAACACCTTCTCCTTCATAACCCACAATTTGCATGTCCACCTATATAATTATTATCTCTGTATGTTTGTGAATATGTTCATCCGTAGTCTCATTGTAAAACATTGATATTTATTGCAAAAGTCGTGTACTTTTCTTTAATATTTCTTATAACATTACTTGTGCTTGCGAAGAAAAAAGAAAAAAAAAAAAAAAAAAAAAAAAAAACAATGCTGACATCTTGTTTTGAAACTGACCGGCGGGGAAATGGAAGTAAACATGGAATTCATTTTTACCAGTCTCGATGTGTGTACGAAAAGAAATTGGATATTTGTATCCTTTAATTTACTCGTTAGATTCATTGTTGAAAAAAAAATCTATTCAGAGCGTATTTTTAGGAAATAATTTTGTTCCAGATAGGGTGTTGAAAAAGTAATGAATAGAAAATAAGTTTGGTAATGGACGACGAGGTCATTTTCAAGACTGCATCATTGAAATCAATCGAAGGTCATATTGCAAGATTTTTTTCAAAGTCATTCGATCGGTGGTCCGATTCTTAGCAATTCATGAGCGAACGCGATGTGAAATTTTGTCAAAATTTCATCCACAGATATTGTAATAATAATAACAATTTCCAAGTTACATATCCAATAATAACGTTTGCAGGGTGTTATATTACCGCATATATCAAGGTGGTATAAATAAACGTTTCAAGATTTTTGCAGTGTCACAAAATATGTGAGGGAAGTGGAGCGGAGTGGCTCTTTCAAGCAATCAGTGATGCGTCCGACCCAAGATTGATTCGGGAACTATAAACAGTCAAAAGTTTAAATTCTCGTTTCTCGCATCCCGTTAAAAAAAATAAATAAATAACAATTCTATGGAGCAAATTGGACTCGGAGAAATTCAATGCCCCATCAACGATTTTGACTGATTCACAAATATGGACACCGAAGAAGTTGGATGTGAGATGAATTTCGTGGAAATAAAAGAGCAGGGCAATCCTCCAGGTTTATAATAATTTCACTTTGAAACTGGATCGATCGAAAAATTGCTTTCGACTCGAAACAAATAACCCATTTCCGATACTCCATTGAGATAAATAAAAATGGACTTGAATGACAAACCCAGGACATGTATATTTTTTTACGATATGCTTATTTTGATTGGAATATTATTCGGCTGCGGAGATCGATGGACAATGGTCAACGACCTCTTCTCCTATTCAATTAATAAAGATTTCAATTTATAATTCAAATACTGATTATTGAAAAAAATTCCACTCAAGATTGGAGTTGCAAGATGTCGGTATTAAAAGTGAAATTATCGTACCCGTTACTAATGCGCTCTTTAAGTAATAAGCGTGAATAAAAGAAAAATATCTTGACAATTTAAACATCGATCGGTATCCTCGACATGTTGCCATTACAAGTTCCATAAAAAATACCGAAATTTTATTTTTTTTTCAGTCGGCGGCCTCCTCCCCGTTATGTATTCATTATTTTCAACTCATTGTTCAATAGCGCATGAAAACTCGTAGGAATGCTGATTATGGAAACATATTCCGAGTTTGAGGTTGAGTTTTTTTTTAATTTTTTGTTTCGTCAGCTTTGCCCTAAAATCGGCAATTTCGGAAGAGTCCGCTTTGCTCAGAGTAGCCACATACCCTCAGCTCCCCAGGCTCCACCTGCACAGAAAAAGTGCATCAACCGAGCAGAGGTAGTAGAGTTACAACATTTCCGCTCTGCGCCAATATTATGCCAATATTAATCAACCCAAACAAATTGTGCAGTAATCCAACCGAGCGGGGAGACGAAATACAAGTTCGCATATAGACTAAGGCTGAATAGCATAAAAAAATTTAACGAATCATCTTTGAGGCGGATGAAGCAGATATCGAAAGAAAGTTTTGACTCGTTTGACTCTTCCAGAACATTATTATCCTGCCTCGGATAATGGAAAAATTTCAATATCCCCATTGTTTGCTATTCGTTGTGTATTTTTATTACCGAAACACTCGTTCACTCCACGCCCGATGTTGCAATTTATTTTTGAATATACTATATTATCGGGTACATTTGTAAGATAGGAACGTCGTCCCTGCTCGCAGAATAATGGTACTTGAGAAAAACGCTAGGAATCGGACCATATCTCGCCGCACAGAAGTACGTACAATTCGGTTGGACGCGACAACGACATGTTTCATATGCTATACGTCTGAAAAGTGTCGTTGCAATGGGTGTCTCTCCAACGCCTCAACCCCCTCATCCAGCATTGCTGGCCCGTCGCCCGTCGCCCGTCGCCCATCGCTATCGCGTCCCGCCGAATCGTTCCACAATTGATTGATCGATCGATCGATTGATTGATCAATTGAAAATTGCCTCGTCCGTCAGTAGCGACTCCGCTTGATCGTAATACTTTCTCGACACCCTGTACATACCTATATATATTCACAGGGTGTCCCAAAAGCCACGCTTGTAATTCAACGGATACCTTTTTCACCCACAAATTTTTCAGACACTTCGTACTATATCGATGTAACTTTCCCGCAAACAATCATAATTCGATCAACACACATTCACATTTTTCATTCCATCATTCACGCGTATAATATTCACATTTCTTTGCCCTTTCAATCGTTATGATAACAATCATTATATCCTCAGAGTGCATTTCTGCTGTTTTTTTTCTTTTTTTTTTCTTCTGTATACACACGAAACATCACTGGCCTATGTAGTAGTTGGTTATTAAATACAACAAACAAAACAGGAGAACATTCGAACTTTGTTTTTTTGTTTTTGTTTTCCGGCACTATTTTCAATGTGAATATTGCAAACAATTATTGGAACGTACCGCGCGCATATGTATATAGGATATCCTGAATAAATCGGCATTTTTTTTCCTGCGCTTCCCTTCCTTTCGAGCGTCAAAGCACGATAACGGAAAAACCTCGCGAAAACAAGTGCCCGCGTCGCTATAAATTAATAGATTGCGCAAGCCAGTTTCGTGTGCGTGCGAGTGTTTTTTTTTTTTTCTCATAATCAGATGAGAAAGAGGAGGTTTATGAAAAGAAAATGAAGCGCATGAAATATGCGAATGCTTCACTGAAAAAAAAGGCATAGTGTTGAGAACGGAGGCGTAGTTGACTCAACTACGCCTTAAGGTTGGATACGGCGAAACCAATGGCGTAATTGACGTAACCTCCGCACGTAGTTGAAAGGATTTCGTTGGGTCAACTACGCCCGCAATTTCGAGTAAAATATTAAACACTTGGCAGAATCAAAGGTATTATTTGAATTAAATAAATATTTGAAATAGTATCATCGCATTGCTCGGGTAATTGGCAAAAGTATTTTGGTCAATTGTTATTTTGATTGATTTTTATTCATAAATATTTTATTTGATATTCTTAATGGTATTGTTTGTAACATTTTATGATGGATAAGAAAATTGCTCATGTTGACATAATTTCGTATGAAAACCATTTTTCATCAGCTTTCTTGAACTATACCGATGAGGTCTTACTTCTTCTAGTATCTCAAAAATAAATATTCTCATCACCTCAACAATCATGGTTGAGAGTGATTATTTAGTTATGATTCAACTTCGCAGTCTTATAAGCTCACGGGACATGCAACGCTTACGCGAGAGCGCTCCGCTCGTTGCCCTCTAGCGGATTTCTGGCGCACCAGAAATTCAGCTAGGATATAAGACTGTCTCGCTACAATGTATATAAATCGTTTCAAACAAAACTTATTGTTTGCGCAACCCTCGATGCGATTATTCCAAATCCAATCGATTCTGTGTCTCAAGTTTTGTTATTTTTCCAATGAAAGAATTTTGTGCGGTTGCATCATATGAATTAAGCTCAACTTGAATATAAATAAAAATTTAGTGGCAAATTCGTCCCGTAGTTGTCTCAACGACATGACTTTTCATGGATCAACTACCGGGTGATTAATTAAACATAATATGACTGTTCATAGAACGAAAATCGCTCAACCTCATCGCGTAGTTGGCAATACTTTTTTTTTTTTTTTTTTTTTTTTTTTTTTTTCAGTGTTGAAACAATATTTCCCCCGCATATGTGCAAAAATATTGAGGGAAAAAAAGCGTTTTCACAACTTGTATCGGATTTGGAGAATTTCGAAGCGACCATGAGTCATGTCGCATTTCAAACAGTAATATATTGTTGCACACTATCGTCCAGTAACATTCATACAAGCGTCACTGCTGTTGTAAACTTTTCACTCGTTATGCTCATTGCTCAACTATCATTTTGTATTTTTACAGTAATTACATAACAAGAGATTGTCGACGAGAGGCAGCAAAATATGGTTTTATGCAGCTCCTGTTTGATACCTATTTTTTTTTTTTATTGATTTTTTAATGAAAAACTAAATCTTGAATGAATTTCAGAATTCGATGACTGCGCAGTAGCGAATCGAGTGATTTCACATAATTACCATTTTCTTTGTGTAATCTTCAAGCCTCATCGTTCATAGCTCCAAACCTTTTGAGAGTGAAATTTCCTCGAATCCACCGTGAAACACAAAATCTTAGCTGCATTTATAATTTTTTAAATCGATGAAAGAAAATTAGGTACCTATATGTCATCATGCTCCAATAAGAATGAATATAATATTGCTGATGATCTTCTCCTTATTGGAATGAAATTGGAACATCGATGTAGCAGTAGTAGTATCATAGCGATGAGAATTGAGTAAAACATGGCGCATACAACTTTTTCACCCGGTAGCTGTTACAAGTCCTTCCTGACTCGTGCTTTCTTATTGCACTTTTATTTGAAAAATCGAAGATCGTGTTCATATCGGTATAACGTGTCTAGACATCAAAGTTTTCTTGGTTTGATTTTTTTTTCAAGATATTCATTCGATTTCTATCTTCGCTATTGCAGCTGTCATCGTACTCGTATCGCAACTAGTATTCTTTCAAATTTCAAAACTGCTGCGTTGGCAGTATACGTTTTTGTTTTGTTTTTTTTGTCCCCCTCCCCCCCCCCCGGAAAAAGCTCAACAAGACAATATTATCGCGCGCGCGCACTTCGTGACGAGGAATATTGAAGCTATATCCGTTTGTTTATTACGACGCGAGCTTAATAAAGAGTGGTTATCTCGGACAATACCTGCTTGGGCGATATGCCGATGATTGGTTCAATACGCGTCCGGCTCGCGCATCATTTTGCCGAGCGAGTTCATGCCGGAGCATCCTCGCGGCAACAATTGAATCTTGGTAAAAATAATATAACCGCACCCGTGTATCAGCCGGATCGCGTGCATTTGTGCAGATGCGATACACCTGATGGACGTTGGAAAATAATGGCTGCGAGCAATACTCTTGGAGAATCTATGGGAAAGACGGGAATTGAAAAATTCCAAATTAGTCAAGTCGAGTTAGGAAAGGAGCAATAGAAAATACCGATGATGATGATGATGATACAATTTCCATCATGTTCAACAACATCCAAGAGTGTGATCTGGCTCGTGCCGGTTTTTTTTTTCTTGCAAGACTCGTGCGTCCAGCCGCAGCTGTCGACGCGGTGACGGCCACGGCCGGGACTACAGTATATACTATATATTGTTTGATATACGATTTTGAGTATTTCATGTTATTATTTCGCTATACGTAAACCTCTTTTTTCTCTCCATATTCAGTTGAGAAAAAAAATGCGAAAATGGCTTGCGCGATGTTCCTATGTTGAGCTACATAATATAGCCTTCCTATTTTTGCCGAGATTTTTTCTTTCATCGTTCATGAACGCGCTCGAGGAACGGTGGATCAAAGGAAAATGGATCTGTATGGCATTTCTGTGCAATTCTGCGTTCAATCGCGCTAGGGGTGTGTAGAGTAAAAAAAACAACGTATAAGAGTGTGCTATGTGAAATTTCCTGTTATGTATCAATTTTTCAATGGAAAGCAGAAGCTGAAATTTTCGAGCATCAACCTTTTTGACGGATTTTTTTTTCCGTGATTTTTTGTTTTTAACGAAATTTTCACTTATGAACAAAATAATGTTCAAGTCACCACGAATGTTTATTGAAGCATGATTTTTGTTGCAAAGAGCCAGCCTTGTTCCGCATGTTGTAGCTTTGATTTCCGTTTTTTTTTTTTTTTTTTTTTTTTTTTCTTAAATATTGTCATGCGAAGGAAAAATCAAGGATTTTCCATTTTTTTTCATACAATACCGCGAAGAAAAAGGATCTTTCATCAAACACACCAGGAGGAAGATAATCATCCGGTGTGCGATTGAATCCGTGCAAAAGAAAAAACAAAATCGCACCGTGTAGCAATGAAAATGTAAATAGTTTTTCGGTAGACACTCGTATTTTCGCCTTTTTAGCTTGTTTTTGTTTGTTTTTTTTTTCTCAGTTTTTGTTTTTGTTATGTACATAGATGTTCCGAGTTATTCGCGCGTACAGTCACGTGAAAAATTTGGATTCGCTTCTTATCTATAATCGATAATTATATTCAGAAATTATGAGAAGAAACTTGATAAAAAAAAGCAATATTATTGAAAGAACATGAGATTTGAAAAAGTTGTCAAGCTTATTGTTTCGTCTCTGCACTTGGTTAAACATGTTTTTTTGTGTAGAATCTTTGTAAAGACGCGGCAATAAATCGCTCGACCGAATTGGAAACTTTTATTTGTTCTCAACGGTGCGAAACGCCGCTGGGACTATTCGATTTACTTCTTGACCATTGAAATATTTAAAATTTGACATTGAAGATGTTGTTTGAAATTAAAGTGAAGATACAATGTAGATTACGTTGTTTATTCCAAAAGAATACCATATTTATGAATATAAGGTAGTTCGTTAGGGCTGGATCGAGTCTAAATGTGATTTATATTATTCTTGCTATTTTTGTATAAAATAGCGCGGACGATTGAATTACAAGATCAATTGAAAAAAATAAGTTTGCGCATGTATACCTATCTACCTTCGTGAATAATCTAAATGGCATTGAAATAGTATAATGAAAGCTTTGCCATGCAGACTGATCGTGTAATCTCGAGCGTGTAATAACAGATCCGGCGTGACTCGTCGCGAGGATGCAGTGCAAGGATGAGCTTAAAAATTTTGTCGCGGGCGATAAATCAATTATACGAGACGCATATTTTTAAAACATCATGCATGATTCGTCTCCCTCAAATTAAACTTTCAATGAAATCCAACTTTTCCTACGAGACTGTAAGCGGCAAATAAAGCCGGAAGTATATTATCGGTATGCGGATCAAGAGACGCGTAGCGAGAAAAAAAAGCGTGTCACGCGTATATATGTAGCGTGGCGGAAAAAAAAGTGAGGAAAAAAGTAGTCGGAATAAAATAATGTTGATGTGAGTAAAAAAGAAACGATATTCATGGAGCTCTCGCATGGGGGAATTGGAAGTTTTTAATTAACGAATGTGCAACAGTTGTGTTTGCAGCTGGATCAGAACGTTCTTCCATCGCTCCCGCTCAACCGGAGAGGGCACCGCCCCCGCTTCCCCCGCCACGCTTTCCGAACAGCGGTGTCTGACAATGGGAAACTCCTCTTAATATTGGCAACTTAATGATAATGAAAACACCGATACCAACGCTGCCACTTTTGATGAGTACGACGAGCCTCGAGATCGGAACCCATCTGTACGAAATAATAACGGAAAGAAGCAAAGCGTGCGCGACATTTCTGCGCGACAGCCTTCGCCGCGCCGCTGCTAGCGCGGTCGCGACAACGTCTAACCTCACATCGCCGCCGGTTGCGAGATTCGACGCGCCGCCGCCGCCGAACGAAACTCCGAGACTTGCCTCGATATTTAGCGAGGTTATCCCAAGATAATGGGCTGTAATTTGATCTCGCTTCAAACTCTGATCGAGTCCCAAACGCGCACGGTCTAATATTATGTACGAGCAGTTGAACACACCAAGAGATTACGGAATTTTCAGTTATTACCTCTATATAGCAATGAAAAATTGTAATGCAGCATTCATGTTATTTTTTTGTTTTTTCTCACGCCGCGCGCACACGCAGTCGGTATATAGAAAGAAGATGACTCGTGTATGAACCTATACATACTTATATACCTACTATATATATATATTATATATGAAAGGAGACTCGGTCGAATATGGTGTGTATACGTGTATATTGTTCGCGTAAAGAAAAGAGAACGTTATTGCGGGAGCGGGACGGTATATATAAGTACCTACCTATATTATTTGATGACACATTGCGTGTGCTGCTGCTGCTGCTGCGGCTGGTACGAACGAACGTATTGGACTATGATATTCATTCTTCTCGTGAGTGTAACGGGGGGAAGGTTTCCGCACATGTAGGCCGGACATATAGTCGCACCGCGTGACAAGCGATATAGCTTAATTAACTGGAAATTATGTCGAAGGGTCTTTATTTAGATTTTTCTATAGAACACCTAGTATAGCTAGAGCAGCGATACCCCGCCGAGAGTTACGCAAGCACAAGAAGCGCGATGCCCCCCTCCCCCCCCCACCCAAATACCTCTGCCTCGCAATCTAAAAAATTCCTAGGCGTCACGAGAGTAAGTCGTCTCTCTATCGTTGCTCAATCGCGCTTCGTATTATCATTGCGGATGCGGGAGCATGAGCAGACGATCGCGCCTCCAAAACATAGAAATCGCGAATGGTCTATTGTTTGCTTGGGTTTGTTTGTTTCGTTTCGAGTATTTATTTCGTTATCGCATTATTCAAAAACTTGACAAGTCATAAGGTTTTTTCATAATATTTATAATAAATTTGTTTACTCGCGTAATCTTTTCCGCTCAATTGGATATCAGTGCGGGGGTCATCCCACTACAAAAGATCCATTATTTTGGTTTCGGTAGTGAATAAGTGATCGAAAAGCGGGGGAGGCCCCAAAAACACCAAAAGTAACGGATCCGTATACGCACTATTTTCGTGACATCGCTTCCGCCGGTTCAACTCGTCTCGCGCGGGAAGGAGGAAAAGAGCCATTTCGTTCTGATTTTTTTTTTTCGCATCTTTTGAGACTCGGAGGAGGGTGCGGCGCGTTCGACTTGGGCGCCGATTACGTTGGAATCACATCAGGCACGAAATCCAGCATGAAAACAAGCGTCGTGTGCAGCGGGCTTTAACACTACTTTCAATATTATCGGCGTCCAAGTCGTTAGGTATTACCGCGCAGAGTTCGGACGATTTTCGCATTGCAATTTTGTAATACGTTCATGAGATCGCCAACTTGAAACGCGCGATAGCGATTCGCGATTCGAGGGACATGTCGACAAAAAAAATACGTTTTCATTCCATTTTTTCGAACGAAACCCCATGATATTGTAAAAAATATGTTAGTGACAAAGTACTATGCTTCGCATATATGTCGCGATAGTCCGCTTTGAATAAAAATGAGAGAGAGCTCTGCCATATTAGACTTGATATCCTAATCGCAGGCATAAGCAAACTCGCGATCGACGAGAGAAGAATGCGAATCAAATGGGAAAGGTAGATAGGGATGCGGGTGTAGTGGGGGCAAAAGAGTAGCTGTACGAATTCATGATAAGCGGAGTCAGGCGCGTCATCCGAAAAAACTTGCACCGTATGCGCATATAATTTTGTATATACTCGTATACTTGAAAATTCTACATATTATACTACAGAGTACGCATTTTCAAACAAATTTACGCAGGGTGTCCCAATATTTGTTGTATGGATATTTATAGGATTCGGTGAATCGTGTGAAATTCTTTGAGAGAAAATTGTTGAACCATGTTTTTCGTGGATGTAGCGGTGATGAAATTTTTATTTATCGATTAGCGCTGACGAAACCAAATAAGCCGGATTAGCTCCAGCCGCGGCGCCGGCGGGGACTATTCCGTGCAGCCGTTTTAGGTGAGGTTTCTCTAGTCTGCTCAACGGAATCTTGAAAAAAATCTAGTCACGCCAGCGCTTCGATCTCGGCCGCAGATTGACCGATTCAGAGACAGTATTTTTTTTAGCAAATTCTATCAGCTTTTTAATGAGCCTGGTCAAGTTTCGATCGGGCGCGAACTCAACAGACGGATAAGCGACTTATTTGTGGAAAAATGAGTCGATATTTACGAATCCGCATGATGAAATTTTCATAATACAATTCATCCATTATTCGCATTAAAAAAAAACCCTATGGATCCAATGAAAAATTGGTATATATCATGATCGATCTATCGAGTCACCGATCGGAAATTTCATCCGACGGAATGGGGAAAGACGCGAAAAATCGATGTACCGCGAGGCAAGTTTTTCTGCTGCGCCTGATTAGAGAAATTTGCGCTCTCCGAAAAATCCGAAGACACGAACGAGGCGATGCGCGCCGCGTGGCTGCATTTTTCAATAACCACCGCGTGTCTTGGTTCGCGCGTACCTGAATACTACATTGACAACGGAAGCGATTTTTTTTGTGAAACCCGGAGGTGACAAGCATTTTCCACATCTCACGCGCAGCAGCAGCAGCAGCAGCAGCAGCACGTTTGTACCTATATTTCACTCTTGTCTGGAAAACTTGCTTCGAGCCCCAACGATTTCTCCATTTTTTTTCATCACATCGGATGGAATTCGCAATCGTTATAATACAAAATTAATATCGGAATACCGATTTTACATTGGATCAGGGATCAGCATTACTTCTGTCCGGAATTTTTGAATTTTCAGTCCAGAGCCGTCGTAATCAGCAATGACCCCAAAAATATCTTGCATACAGTTCAATACTTTTGGGCTGCGGGTCGTTTTCGTCACCGATCTACCTATATTTTTTTCTTCATCGATATACGCTTGAGACACTGAGATTTTTCTTTGGAATTTGGAATAAGGACACCCTGTTCGATGCGACGGTTGTGCAAAGCGATACTACTATCCGCATATTATTGATATTTTATCCCGCGTGATAAGCGCATAATGCTTTTGTTTCACCGAGTTACAAAAAGAGGCTTGGTTCATTCGAATTAGACATTCAAACTCGGCAGAGTCGCGAATATGAAAATTAAGGTTGATATGCAGATCCGTTGCGATGAGAAAATATGCAGGCATGTGAAAAATAAAAATGAATTTCAGTCCGATAAAAATGCATTTTGCCAATTCATCGTAGAATTTTTCTCAATTTCATATCAAAACAAATCGCGGAATGAGTAATGCGCTACGCGAAAAAAAAAAAAAAAAAAAAAAAAAACTAGCCGCGAAACATGCACATTTGAAAGAAGATTTCACGTGCACTTTTTAAATTTCTAATGCATTATAAATTTCTACTCGCATCGTTCGGAATATAGTACACAATAATTGTAAGAGCAGAATAAAAATTGCTGCTCGTGACAGCGCCGCTTGTAAAACTCGGCGAAATTTCAGCGAGTTGGAAAAAAAGTACGATCTCTAAAACTCTCTCATAAACAAAAAAGTCAAACTATTTCTTACGACCTGGATGTGCGGCGATTGTTTTTTCCTCTCATCCAAGGTGGTGATAATATGTTATGTAGTATATAAGAACTATATATGCGGTAAAAGGAAACCTAAACAAGAAAAGTCGAAATAAGAGATGAGAGAAATTTCGAATTGCAAATTGATGAAATTTCCTGCCGGAACAAATTGACCGATCGGGATGAAAAAAAATCTGTCTACTTTTTCAATTATAATGAATTGTTTTCTTTTTTTTTTCGTGTTATCCCGATCGTTCGAGAGGCAGGGTCTCAACTCGTCACCGGGCAAGCGGACCCGGCATTATTTGAGTATAAACAACGATACACGGGGTCCGCTTGGCCGGTCCCCTGCCCCGTTCGAACATCAGTTTCGATAGGATAATTACCTAAATGATTTCGAAGCGATGGAAATCTCATAGAAAAGATGTCTATAAAAAAAAAAAAAAAAATTAAGCGCGAAACAAGGAAAATGGCAATGCGAGCTCCTATACCGGAAATGCATGGGAAATATGCGGATGATGAATAATGAGGCATACTATATGCTATATGCACACGAATATGCTAAAATGTAGGTTTCCTCGCATCGTGGTATATAACCAGAATCTCAGAATATAAGTAAAAAAAATTTAGAATTAGGCATAACACAGGGCTATTATTAGCCGAATAGGGTACGGGTATATACCTACGCAAAAAGGAAAGATGCTAAAATGTTTGACCGAAACTTTAGACATTGCGAGAGAAGGGAAGAAAAAGACCGAATGCGAAAATCGTCACGGTATAAAAGTGGAGAAAAAAAAATTATACGCCCAAAGGGATAATACCTACTTGGCGTCCAGCCGCTACGGCGTCTCTCTTGATTATTATGGATGAGAAAGAAAGTAGTTACAAAATTTTCCGGATAATGCGATGACCGCGTATATAATAATAAATAACGGACCGAGCAGTTGAATGATGATGGACTAAAAAAAAGCTAGCATATCTGTTTTCTCAATCACATTATTTGTGTTATTATTGAATACGTTGTGTGCGGTGCGCATGCGTATCGTGCTCCTGCTGTTGAATTATTATTGAAAAGTGAGAAAATTTCGCCGGAGGACGAATCGTATTGCGATGAAAAAAATAAAAACACTATTATCGGACTCAAAACTGTATATAGTATATAAATATATAGTCTATGCTATGGCGAGCACAGCGCCATTCATTTACGATATTATGTATCAAAATTCAGAGTACGTTCGACTTGCACGCCCGGCGCGTTTCAAGCGCTTGAAACCGTTTAATGGTATGTATCGTAATATACCTCATGCATTGAGCGCCATCGAGCGTAACCGTACGCCCCAAGTTTTATTTGGGGTACGTTATAGGGCTGCAGCACGCTTTCAGCGCTGTAAGCGCTCAAAGTGCGTTCGACTTTCAGCGCTCAAAACTGATGCTTTCGAACGACGGCGATGAGAAATAATTTTCCGAGTACCGAGAATTTTGTTTAATAATAATTTTACTCGCCAATTTCTAGCATTATTTTACATGCACAAACTTTCAACACATTTCCCTTTGAGAAAAAAATGAAAAAAATGAAAAAAAAAAAAAAAAAAAAAACAAATAAATAAACAAAAGAAAGGAAAACTATCTTCGAAATCCATTCTTCTTGCGGCGTATATCACATCATGATTCACGAAAGAATTAAAATAAAGCTCATCGCGAAGTATAGGAAGAATAAAGGCGACGGGCGGGTTAGGTAAATTTGAACCGAGCAATAAACGCAGAAATAGGTTTTCGAGTCAATGATTATATAAATGAACGTGTATTAAAAAATGAAAACTATATATATAAAAGAAGAAAAAAAAAAAACGAAAGAATAAAAAAATAAATAAATAAGTAACCGATACTCATTGATGGAAGAAGAAACTTAGATAGAGCCTTACGAAATTTGGATCGGTCCATCAAGCAAGTGATCACAATAAGCAAATTGTAATACAAGTTCACTGCCATATATTCAAATGACTTGCGCTCTAACGAACAAAAAATTGAATGGAAAATCAACAAAAATGTTAAGATGAAGAAAGAAAGAGGGAAGCGCTGATATTTCAAATGTAAATGCGTGTGTACAGTGTTGCGTGAGAAAAAGTCCAAGACATAAAAAAGCAGAAGCAAAGTGCGGCGGCGAGTCGAGAAAAATGGAACATGAGCTGACGCGGAGCGATGAGAAATGAATTACTTATAATTATATTTACATGACGATACCAATTATGAAGTATTATTGTAAGATTTAATTAGTTTACAAGCGATATTAAGAACCGTATACAAACATAGGTTTATAAAAAAAATATTAATAATAATATGAATGAAAATTAACCGATTGCAGAGCTATTACAAACCGATTGAAGATGTTTATAAAGCACGCTTTCAGTTGAAATGCAAAAAAATCAATGGCGGGCAAACATGAATAACCGTAACCAACGAGAATTGGAAAAAAAAAAAAAAAAAAAAAAAAAAACTAATATTTGGTTCGAACGTGTAATTATACCATCGAATGCGTCCCGAATGCGAAAAAAGAAAAAAAAAAAAAAACAACAAGTGCGTACGCATTGGAACGATATTTTTATTCCGCGAAACATTGAGATATATGATTCCCCTACGACCCAATAAAATGTATTTCCTCCCGTTGATAATATTATTCCATGTTTTTATTATTGAAATTAAGGTTTTCACGAGAAACGAGAGAAAACAAAAAACACGAGCTGTAAATAAGAATTCAAACGTCGGTATAGGTCTTGATTTTTTAACGAAAACGTGAACGCGTACTTATTGTTTCGTGAATACTTTGTTTCGTAGTTGTTTGCGTTTCACGACTGGCCGTACAATCATGTTAAAGGGTTTATGAAATTCCGCAAGAAAATAACGAAATGTGTCTCGAAAACTTTTTTATGATTTTCAAACAGGAAACGAACAATACGTTATCAATTCTATGGTCGGTCTAAAAATGTATGTACAGTTAACTTAGAAAATGATAAATAACGATAAAGTTTACATCGAGATCGGGTAGTTAAAAAATTACGACATTGTTATTAGGTCAAAGTATTCACCTTCTAGACAATTGCAAAACTATGTGTGGTGAAAGATTCTACTAATTCTGTCATAAAAAAGAAATTAAACAACAACAAAAATCCGCACCTGTACACACGCCCACACCTAGCCGCGCACGCGCGCGCGCACACACTCACGCACACACACACACACACACACACACCCACGCCCACACACCCACCCACACACACACACACACACACACACACACACACACACACACACACACACACACACACACACGCACACTTAGTATAAAAGTTCAAGGTTTCAATCATTTTCCAAACTCGAGAAGGTACATATTTACTTTGGAGTAAAAAAAATGCTCAAGTTATAAAATAATGACAGCTGTTTCGATTTATGTTGAATATTATTAACATTATTCATGGTTATTGCTACTTATGTGCAATATTCTTCTTAATTTTGGATATTAATTAATAAAAAGTGGAATATAAGACATTAAACAATTCGAGAGTTACTCGATACTATATAATAGTTTTCATGTGTCAATAGAAAATCCCAGCAGCCTCTCCTTCTGCGCCCTTATTTCTCCTTCCGAGCAGGGATTTGAGTTTCATTGTTCATCAACACACTTCATCATTTGAAATGATGCAATGGATTGAGAAAAAAAGCCAAAATCGTAAGTTTTCACAAAAAATTTCGTACATCTCATCCGAAATTCATTTGGGTGATGTTATATGTTTTCTTGTACCCAAATTTCAAACTCGATTTTTGGGTAATTATTTATCCGTCGACGATGAATAGCTTATATACCACCTACCTTATACCGTAAGCGCGTTTCGTGGGTCTTATACCCTGTTTCTGTAAGCTTTATTCTGGCGCCGGGTTTTCTGACCATGCCATGCAGAATCGCGCGGTACCCGATCTATATTGTATAGGTTTTCTGTCCACCGAGCGGGATCAATGACCCCGAAGTGATCGCGCCCTGAGCAATTTGTACCCGCTCGTCTTCTAAGACGGCTTCGATTTGCTCTGACCCCGCCGCGACGCTATATGCCCGACTATATATGCCGCGAGCTGTGCGCGCGTATAAGAGAAAAAGATTATCCGCTTGCGCCGCCAGCCAGGTTGTGGTCGGAGCAGAGATGAGCTTTTGAACGATGGGTACCCACCCCACCGATCTGTTGCATGAGAACGGAAAACTCGGAAAAGCCCGTCTCAAATCTTGAATGTCAACAGCGAGAATAAGGAGCTTTCCGCCGCGCGCGCTGCGTGGGCAAGAAATCGGCAACATATAGCGGGCGTGGTTAGAAAATCTGCTGAAACTCGCAGTTTACAAAAGTATTTACGCAAAGGTCAACCGCGCGATAGGTCGCGGAGATGTACGAATTCCTGAGTCGACGGGTACGCGCCGGGTGATGGCAGGCTGCTGCTGCTGTTGCTGCCCATCTATCGAGCTAACCAAAATCCAAACTTTGGTAGACTAATTGTCAGAGGCCCGGAGAATTGTTGGTAATACCTTGCATGTAGTAGCGCGTGATTCACACAATTCGTTTTATCTCATTATACACATATGCGTACGTGCTGGTACATCTCGGATGTATTTTTTGTTTGACAACGAGTCACCGCGTAGAGCGCAGCCCAGCATGGGGCAAAATGCAGTGTAATCAATGAGGACATATGGTCATGGTCATGCAACTGTATATTCAAATCCCAAAATTCATTTCCAGTTCTCGTTTTTCGAATTTTGTGAAAAAATTTTTGAGGCAATATAAACTCCGAGGTAGTAATCCATGCATTCATACACGAACAATAACGAAGAAAAATTATTTTTTTCAATAAATTGACAATGGTATTTTCAATGTTCATAAATATTGTAATCCTACAACGAATATTCGAATAGAGTCTCATTCGATGATGAGAATGAAAAATGAAATCACCATCACTCTTGTTGCCGTAATACTCTTGAAGCAGGCTGTCCGTGCAGTTTGCTAGTTCCGGACAAGTCAAATTTAAAAAAATTTCAAAAGGATTCAACATTATTGATCCCAATATGGGATCAATATGAATCCCAATTGGAATGTTAATTTTTTGCAATAAAACATGTTTTTATTAGTAATTGAAAAATTGTAGTTATTATTGACGCGCAATTATATATCGGGATGTACAATTACTTCTTATTATGTACAAAAATCGATAGAAAAAATTGTATAAATAAATCAAACATCGTTTTAAGGTTTACACTCTTGATGGAAGGGTTCAAGAGTACGAAATTCTCTCCATGTTGGGGGAAGAGCACTGTGAAGATGAAGCCCACATCTTTTACATGGATCACTGAATAATTGATTGAAACTGTGAAACCACATCTGAAAGAGAATAATTCAGCAATGTGACTATTTTATAGCACGATAGGGAGCGACATTAATCATTGAGGAGTTTCGGTACAAGTGATGAAATCATTTATCATTTAGTTAAAATTTACACGGTATATTCTTTGACGCGTAAAGGATGTTTCGTCCAAATTTTGAATCGATCATCTAAACCGTTTTTGTGAAAAATTGAAATATTAGGAAAAAAAAAAAAAAAAAAAAAAAAAAACACTTTTCAACACGGCAAGATGCCTACGGTCATTGGTAAACAACAGTATTACGTCTGGAATAGTGGAAAAAAATGATAAAAACTTGTTGAAAATCCGGCATATCACAAATTACATTTTCCTAAAAATTGAATAATTCGTCGGCATCGTTTATTAATTATTCACTTATTCATCAACGAAACCGATGAACCGAAAAAATAGGCTCTTTTTCGTTTTTTTTCGACAAAATACTGCCATGTGAAGTTGGCGGTTTGCTTATAAACATAATACAAGTGTACCGAAACTCCTTAATATCGAAAAAAAAATCTGTTTTGGTACTGTCAACATTTTCTCCATTTTCCTATTCGATTTCCTATTCAGCGTTCCATTTATTAGAATAGACAAGATTTATTCAAACTCAGCATGGATTTCCAGAACTTTGATTATTCTTCGGGAAATTAATAGGTAATAATTGGTAAAAGGTAAATGTATTTTCAAAATATTTGTGGGATAGCGTAACCCCCACCGGTTAAATTTTTTTTAAATTTCTTATAATCGAATTAGTACGTACCACGAAAGATCGTACGGAGAGTTCAGGTAAGGCGGGTGAATAAAAATGTAGCATTGCAGCTTGAGCGTTTTCGGTGACTTTGCGAAAGACTTTGTGACGCGATTCGTTCCACAAATCCATCGTTTCGCCGTAACCCTTGACCACTACTCTTTCGATCATGAGGCCTTTGAAAGCCACAACGGCTTTCATTACGTGCCCCAATGTTATATGAAGAACGGCGTTTGAGGCAAACGGGCGTGACACCGACACCGTCATATCGGAAAATTGACGATCGAACGCGGCCAAAAATGCATCAACTTGTCTGGAGGAAAAAATAAATAAAAACAATAACACTTTGAGCTTTTTTTTGAGATCTTACTCCCTTACATACTTATTTTCTCATACTATGGATATTGCTGGCTCAAATATTTATGATATTCGAATGGGATACAACACTTTATTTTACCTTTGAAACTTCATTTATTCCAAGTTTTAACGCTATTTTTACTTTAGTAGAGAATTTGCAATATCGTCATGAAAAAAATGTATTACAATTAACACAATAGCATTGCAAAATAAAACTGAGAATAATTGTATTCAACGATGAATTAAAATGAAATAAATCATAATGATGTTCGATAACGGAGACTCATCGTGATCCGTGAAAAATCAAGTCGATGTTCAGCGATAATGCTTGGAATAATATATTTCATACTACAGAGTTCTTATTAAAATATTTTTATAGTCGTAAAGCTGAGAATTGAGATAATAAATTTGTATTTACTTACTGAGGTGGAACATTGTGACTACTGGTTTGAATCCTGCCTCGTTTTAATCTACTGGTATTGGTATAGGAACGTTTGAGAGAATTCTGATTGAGCAGAGCTTGAGCGGTATTACTGTATTCGTGAACTTTGTCCGTCCATTTGTAACTATTTACAAGACTGCCATAGAGCGCTTGTCTGTCTTGAGTCGTTTCCTGAGACAAGTGACTCGTACTAGCTAAATTAAAAGGTCCCGGCGGGGGATTCAGGCTGTTCACCGCTTGCTCGACATCTCTGAAAATTGGATGATTAACGAGTATACTAAACCGACAAAATTGTTCTCATTATTTTCCAAATAGGTTATCGATGCGAGAATAAATTTTCAATTAATCGATATTTTATGAATCTACATCACCGGCGTGATAGTCAAAGCTGCACGCACAGAGTTTAACGGATAAAATTCTAAATACTAGTCAACTGTTACAAGAACAATTCCTTATTGTCCGCTTTGACCGGCATAATTTATTCGAATTGACGAAATGTACTTTTTTGAGTATCGAGTTATAACCTTAAATTGCCGTTAACTACAGTAAGAAGATCTTGAAGTTCAGCCAAATATTTGATCTCTCGATTTTCTTCGCCATGCTCGGCACCCAATCCATTGCCCAATGAATCGAAAACTTGACCGACGCTCGATCGCAAAACTTTAATCGCTGTCAATGCGATTTGTAATTGCTCCATTTTCTCCATTTGTTTATCCATTTATTCAATTTTTCCGCATTAATTTGGAATCCACGGATGCAATTGATCATTCCGAAACGTGTGATAAACGATTTCTTTTTTTTTTTAACGCTTCGATAATAACGTCAATTTATTAACGAGTTGACATTTTTTCACAAATCATATTTTTTCAAGGTTATGTTTTGAATTTCATCGAAAACGTCAAGAAAACTATAGAAGGGAAGGAGTGAGTCGTTCATCGATATCTCCAATTGAGTTTGATAAACGGCCACTGGGTATCGCATGGTAGTGTTGTTACGTTGTGGCAGCACAGGCTCTTTCGAGATTCCGCACAGCGAGGCCAGTCGGTAAAGAGAGCGACGCTAAGAAGTGCTGCCGAATGCCGCCTCAGCTGTGGCGCGAGTGTAACAACTCGAGTAGTGGGAGCAAGGCAAAAGAAGTTGGAACGCAAACAAAGTGATAAATAATATATAATAATTGATAATAATAAACAGAGTTAATAGTAGACTGTTTTCCCTTCTTTTCTCCCCTCTTTCGGTAGGAAATATAGGCAACAGCACTACAACGTTTGTAACGCCACGGTTACGAATGAGGCGCGAAGTATAAAAGTACGATTCGTTTCACCGCATGTCTTCAATTTCCAGGGAGATGGGTCCGTATCGTTAAGGACTGAAGTCCACCTCGCGTAATAACTTCAGGAAATTATATTCGGGAGGGAAAACTCAATAACGAGATATAGAAATAGTTATCACACAATGTTATTTCCGTCTTTATATAAAGCTCCGAATACAGATTACAAATAAGTTAACAGAGAAGGTTATAAAGTTAAAGTTCGCTCCAAAGTTGCTCGATTTCTCAGTTCGAGTTCCAAAGTTATCCTGCTTTTCGAGTGTCACCATCCTTTTCAGAGTGTCACCACCGAAGTCCATCGACAGGACCTAGCTCCTACTCCTTGAATCGCTAAAAAGACATCCTCCTCTCTCGCTCTCACATATTTATTATTATTATTATGATTTTTGTTGGCTCGGGTTTGTACTCTTAAGTGCTGCAACCATACGACCATGTGGAGCGCGGTTCAGGTTAGCGTCGGAGATCTGAAACAAGCTGAAAAAAAATCGGGCTTTTCAGCCCGAGGTGTCCACCTCTGGTGGCATGTTCGAGAACATGTCAGTGTGTATCCCACTTCTGATATGTAGCTGGTTAGTGTAAGAGGGGGTCGGCGTTAAGCGCCAAAGTTTAAAGAAAAGAAAAAAATTGAAAGGATATGAGTAGAGGTGGGAGACGGAGTAGTCTAAATAGAGATTTTAGAGGAGTTGACAAATTGCATGATAGAATTGATGATACGTAGACTGGGTTTAGCAATTAGAGATTAATTCTATATTGTAAAGCGGAAAAATCTTAATAGAGATGAGGGATTTTATAAGAATTGTGCGTTGGAGATAATAATCGGGGCAAGTCCAGAACACGTGATTAAGGTCTTGAGAATGAAAGCCGCAGGAACAGCTCGGAGACTGAACGAGATTTTTCCTGAAGAGACTAGCTCGTAGGCTGTGATGATTCGATCGCATTCTTTTCGATCTATCTTTTTGAATTCGTGAAACCAAGGCTTGGGTGAGAAGTTGTAAAAATTTTGAAAATAGAGGCTGCCCTTGAAGTTGCCTTCAGAACGCAAAAGACGCTCCATGGAGTCCGAGCATTTCTCGTGGACTGAACGAGGCTACCCCCAATTCTCGCGCGCCGCTGAGTGAGAGAGACAGCACGCGGCTGCGCGTTCCCTCTTCCTTGCCATGGCGCGTTCTCTCTCGTTCTCATTTCTCAACGCGTAGACGATACCGGCATGTATTGTCGTCTACGCGCGCTCTATTTGCGCGCTTTAATCCGTTTTTATTTTCCGTATACGTAAAAAAAAACAAATAATATAAATTACAGAATGGTTATTTTATAATGAAGGTCGCGTCTTTTAATACTTGGTGTTCTTTTTTTTGGGTTTGTTTGTGTTTGGGTTTGGGATTGTTTGGGTTTGGGTTTGTTTGGGTTTGTTTGGGTTTGTTTGGGTTTGCTTGGGTTTGTTTGGGTTTGGGTTTGTTTGGGTTTGGGTTTGTTTGGGTTTGTTTGTTTGGGTTTGGTTTGTTTGTTTGGGTTTGTTTGGGTTTGTTTGGGTTTGTTTGGGTTTGTTTGGGTTTGTTTGGGTTTGTTTGGGTTTGTTTGGGTTTGTTTGGGTTTGTTTGGGTTTGTTTGGGTTTGTTTGTTTGGGGTTTGTTTGGGTTTGTTTGGGTTTGTTTGGGTTTGTTTGGGTTTGTTTGGGTTTGTTTGGGTTTGTTTGGGTTTGTTTGGGTTTGTTTGGGTTTGTTTGGGTTTGTTTGGGTTTGTTTGGGTTTGTTTGTGTTTGGGTTTGTTTGGGTTTGTTTGGGTTTGTTTGGGTTTGTTTGGGGTTTGGGTTTGTTTGGGTTTGTTTGGGTTTGTTTGGGTTTGTTTGGGTTTGTTTGGGTTTGTTTGGGTTTGTTTGGGTTTGTTTGGGTTTGTTTGGGTTTGTTTGGGTTTGTTTGGGTTTGTTTGGGTTTGTTTGGGTTTGTTTGGGTTTGTTTGTTTGGTTTGTTTGGGTTTGTTTGGGTTTGTTTGGGTTTGTTTGGGTTTGTTTGGGTTTGTTTGGGTTTGTTTGGGTTTGTTTGGGTTTGTTTGGGTTTGTTTGGGTTTGTTTGGGTTTGTTTGTTTGGGTTTGTTTGGGTTTGTTTGGGTTTGTTTGGGTTTGTTTGGGTTTGTTTGGGTTTGTTTGTTTGTTTGGGTTTGTTTGGGTTTGTTTGGGTTTGTTTGGGTTTGTTTGGGGTTTGGGTTTGGGTTTGTTTGGGTTTGTTTGGGTTTGTTTGTTTGGGTTTGTTTGGGTTTGTTTGGGTTTGTTTGGGTTTGTTTGGGTTTGTTTGGGTTTGTTTGGGTTTGTTTGGGTTTGTTTGGGTTTGTTTGGGTTTGGGTTTGTTTGGGTTTGTTTGGGTTTGTTTGGGTTTGTTTGGGTTTGTTTGGGTTTGTTTGGGTTTGTTTGGGTTTGTTTGGGTTTGTTTGGGTTTGTTTGGGTTTGTTTGGGTTTGTTTGGGTTTGTTTGGGTTTGTTTGGGTTTGTTTGGGTTTGTTTGGGTTTGTTTGGGTTTGTTTGGGTTTGTTTGGGTTTGTTTGGGTTTGTTTGGGTTTGTTTGGGTTTGTTTGGGTTTGTTTGGGTTTGTTTGGGTTTGTTTGTTTGGGTTTGTTTGGGTTTGTTTGGGTTTGTTTGGGTTTGTTTGGGTTTGTTTGGGTTTGTTTGGGTTTGTTTGGGTTTGTTTGGGTTTGTTTGGGTTTGTTTGGGTTTGTTTGGGTTTGTTTGGGTTTGTTTGGGTTTGTTTGGGTTTGTTTGGGTTTGTTTGGGTTTGTTTGGGTTTGTTTGTTTGGGTTTGTTTGGGTTTGTTTGGGTTTGTTTGGGTTTGTTTGGGGTTTGTTTGGGTTTGTTTGGGTTTGTTTGGGTTTGTTTGGGTTTGTTTGGGTTTGTTTGGGTTTGTTTGGGTTTGTTTGGGTTTGTTTGGGTTTGTTTGTTTGTTTGGGTTTGTTTGGGTTTGTTTGGGTTTGTTTGGGTTTGTTTGGGTTTGTTTGGGTTTGTTTGGGTTTGTTTGGGTTTGTTTGGGTTTGTTTGGGTTTGTTTGGGTTTGTTTGGGTTTGTTTGGGTTTGTTTGGGTTTGTTTGGGTTTGTTTGGGTTTGTTTGGGTTTGTTTGGGTTTGTTTGGGTTTGTTTGGGTTTGTTTGGGTTTGTTTGGGTTTGTTTGGGTTTGTTTGGGTTTGTTTGGGTTTGTTTGGGTTTGTTTGGGTTTGTTTGGGTTTGTTTGGGTTTGGGTTTGTTTGGGGGTTTGTTTGGGTTTGTTTGGGTTTGTTTGGGTTTGTTTGGGTTTGTTTGGGTTTGTTTGGGTTTGTTTGGGTTTGTTTGGGTTTGTTTGGGTTTGTTTTTGTTTGGGTTTGTTTGTTTGTTTGGGTTTGTTTGGGTTTGTTTGGGTTTGTTTGGGTTTGTTTGGGTTTGTTTGGGTTTGTTTGGGTTTGTTTGGGTTTGTTTGGGTTTGTTTGGGTTTGTTTGGGTTTGTTTGGGTTTGTTTGGGTTTGTTTGGGTTTTTGGGTTTGTTTGGGTTTGTTTGGGTTTGTTTGGGTTTGTTTGGGTTTGGGTTTGTTTGGGTTTGTTTGGGTTTGTTTGGGTTTGTTTGGTTTGTTTGTTTGGGTTTGTTTGGGTTTGTTTGGGTTTGTTTGGGTTTGTTTGGGTTTGTTTGGGTTTGTTTGGGTTTGTTTGTTTGGGTTTGTTTGGGTTTTTGTTTGGGTTTGTTTGGGTTTGTTTGGGTTTGTTTGGGTTTGTTTGGGTTTGTTTGGGGTTTGTTTGTTTGGGTTTGTTTGTTTGGGTTTGTTTGGGTTTGTTTGGGTTTGTTTGGGTTTGTTTGGGTTTGTTTGGGTTTGTTTGGGTTTGTTTGGGTTTGTTTGGGTTTGTTTGGGTTTGTTTGGGTTTGTTTGGGTTTGTTTGGGTTTGTTTGGGTTTGTTTGGGTTTGTTTGGGTTTGTTTGTTTGGGTTTGTTTGGGTTTGTTTGTTTGGGTTTGTTTGGGTTTGTTTGGGTTTGTTTGGGTTTGTTTGGGTTTTTGGGTTTGTTTGGGTTTGTTTGGGTTTGTTTGGGTTTGTTTGGGTTTGTTTGGGTTTGTTTGGGTTTGTTTGTTTGGGTTTGTTTGGGTTTGTTTGGGTTTGTTTGGGTTTGTTTGGGTTTGTTTGGGTTTGTTTGGGTTTGTTTGGGTTTGTTTGGGTTTGTTTGGGTTTGTTTGGGTTTGTTTGGGTTTGTTTGTTTGTTTGGGTTTGTTTGGGTTTGTTTGGGTTTGTTTGGGTTTGTTTGGGTTTGTTTGGGTTTGTTTGTTTGGGTTTGTTTGGGTTTGTTTGGGTTTGTTTGGGTTTGTTTGGGTTTTTGGGGTTTGTTTGTTTGGGTTTGTTTGGGTTTGTTTGGGTTTGTTTGGGTTTGTTTGGGTTTGTTTGGGTTTGTTTGGGTTTGTTTGGGTTTGTTTGGGTTTTTGGGTTTGTTTGGGTTTGTTTGGGTTTGGGTTTGTTTGGGTTTGTTTGGGTTTGTTTGGGTTTGTTTGGGTTTGTTTGGGTTTGTTTGGGTTTGTTTGGGTTTGTTTGGGTTTGTTTGGGTTTGTTTGGGTTTGTTTGGGTTTGTTTGGGTTTGTTTGGGTTTGTTTGGGTTTGTTTGGGTTTGTTTGGGTTTGTTTGGGTTTGTTTGGGTTTGTTTGGGTTTGTTTGGGTTTGTTTGGGTTTGTTTGGGTTTGTTTGGGTTTGTTTGGGTTTGTTTTTGTTTGGGTTTGTTTGGGTTTGTTTGGGTTTGTTTGTTTGGTTTGTTTGGGTTTGTTTGGGTTTGTTTGGGTTTGTTTGGGTTTGTTTGGGTTTGTTTGGGGTTTGTTTGGGTTTGTTTGGGTTTGTTTGGGTTTGTTTGGGTTTGTTTGGGTTTGTTTGGGTTTGTTTGGTTTGTTTGTTTGGTTTGTTTGTTTGTTTGGGTTTGTTTGGGTTTGTTTGGGTTTGTTTGGGTTTGTTTGGTTTGGTTTGTTTGGGTTTGTTTGTTTGGGTTTGTTTGGGTTTGTTTGGGTTTGTTTGGGTTTGTTTGGGTTTGTTTGGGTTTGTTTGGGTTTGGGTTTGGGTTTGTTTGGGTTTGTTTGGGTTTGTTTGGGTTTGTTTGGGTTTGTTTGGGTTTGTTTGTTTGGGTTTGTTTGTTTTTGGGTTTGTTTGGGTTTGTTTGGGTTTGTTTGGGTTTGTTTGGGTTTGTTTGGGTTTGTTTGGGTTTGTTTGGCTTGTTTGGGTTTGTTTGGGTTTGTTTGGGTTTGTTTGGGTTTGTTTGGGTTTGTTTGGGTTTGTTTGGGTTTGTTTGGGTTTGTTTGGGTTTGTTTGGGTTTGTTTGGGTTTGTTTGGGTTTGTTTGGGTTTTGGGTTTGTTTGGGTTTGTTTGGGTTTGTTTGGGTTTGTTTGGGTTTGTTTGGGTTTGTTTGGGTTTGTTTGGGTTTGTTTGGGTTTGTTTGGGTTTGTTTGGGTTTGTTTGGGTTTGTTTGGGTTTGTTTGGGTTTGTTTGGGTTTGTTTGGGTTTGTTTGGGTTTGTTTGGGTTTGTTTGGGTTTGTTTGGGTTTGTTTGGGTTTGTTTGGGTTTGTTTGGGTTTGTTTGGGTTTGTTTGGGTTTGTTTGGGTTTGTTTGGGTTTGTTTGGGTTTGTTTGGGTTTGTTTGGGTTTGTTTGGGTTTGTTTGTTTGGGTTTGTTTGTTTGGGTTTGTTTGGGTTTGTTTGGGTTTGTTTGGGTTTGTTTGGGTTTGTTTGGGTTTGTTTGGGTTTGTTTGGGTTTGTTTGGGTTTGTTTGGGTTTGTTTGGGTTTGTTTGGGTTTGTTTGGGTTTGTTTGGGTTTGTTTGGGTTTGTTTGGGTTTGTTTGGGTTTGTTTGGGTTTGTTTGGGTTTGTTTGGGTTTGTTTGGGTTTGTTTGGGTTTGTTTGTTTGGGTTTGTTTGGGTTTGTTTGGGTTTGTTTGGGTTTGTTTGGGTTTGTTTGGGTTTGTTTGGGTTTGTTTGGGTTTGTTTGGGTTTGTTTGGGTTTGTTTGGGTTTGTTTGGGTTTGTTTGGGTTTGTTTGGGTTTGTTTGGGTTTGTTTGGGTTTGTTTGGGTTTGTTTGGGTTTGTTTGGGTTTGTTTGGGTTTGTTTGGGTTTGTTTGGGTTTGTTTGGGTT
>JBBLXU010000630.1:0-64288 GCA_037893425.1 Campoplex nolae
ATTATAATTATTCTTCAACTTTCAAGGTTCTCGGTACATCCTAGAAAATTTTCAAAGTGGTGTCATTAGAAATAAGCCGAGTTGAAATTTTTTTTTTTTTAATCGAGAAAAAGAAATAGAGAGCGAAAAAATCCCACTCTGAAAATTTCAGAGAACTTGTAGAAAATGTCGAAGTTTCTTATGGAGAAAAGAAAAAAATAAAAAATGACAATCGTCCCAAAATTTTCATTTTTTTCTTAAATTCTGAAAAAAAACGGTGGAGATGAATTCGTATGACCTTTTGAAATTTTTTTCTGAAAAGTACAATCAAATACAAAAATTAAAAAAAAAAAACGTCCCGATAAGGCAATTTTCGAAAAAGTTATGTCACTTTGAACAAAAATAATGCCATTTTTTTGAAAAATTTATAACTTTTTTTGGGTTGGGTAAAAAAATTTGAAAAAATTCTGAAAAACGCCGCTGGCAGCGTAGAAGAGGTTAAAAAAGTTTCTGCCAAATCAAAAGGGGTCGGGTTCGAAAGTAGTCGATTTGGCGTGGAATGCCCCGTATATAGAAACTAAATGTACTTGTCTTGAGTCACTACTTCAACCCTACATTTCTACGCGTTCCCAAAATGGTTCACCCAACTGTGAACCCACTCTTCACATTGTTTCTAGTTGGAACCCTCATGATTTTCAGACGTAATAGAAAATTGTTAAAATCTTCTTACAGAGACGAGCGCCACCCTCTATTATTCCAGCTTTTATTGGTGGCAGGCGAATTGTCAGGTCAGCGTACTTGAAAAAAGGGGTTTAAGAGGAGGCCTAAATTTCTGGGAGTTTCCTTCGATTCAATTTTTTTTCTCAATTTCTAGTGGAGTCCAACAGTCCCCGGATCCGGCTCCAGCAGGTCAATATACTGAAAGATATCATGTCCAGACCCGACTATGCATTTTTGTATGTAGCTGTGTTGTTTTTTCTCAGTTTGACCTTGCAATGACCTTGAATCAGATCTACTGGGGTCAAACAGACCCCAGATTCGGCTTCAGCCGGTCGAAATACTTATAGATATGAGTGTCTTATCCCCAAACCCGGAAATGCATTTTTTTGTGTGGCTGTGCATTCATGTGTCAGTGATTTACAAAAATAAAATGTATGCTTGTTTGTATAGCTGTTAATAAAACGATAGTTACGTAAAGTGAAAATAAACCTTATATATTCAAAAGTAAAACATTTTACACTGCAACATTTTATACTGCAACCTCTATCAACGTAATCTCTCTAAACGTAAGTTCCACCACTACAGGCCGTATATCGATCGACGTTCCTCGTAGTGAAAAAAGCCCCAGGGTCCTCGCACCAGGGTTTTCACGTGCTGAGCAAAAATGCCTCCTGCGCAGTACCCGCTTTTGGGCAATGTGCACATTATACTGTATAACATTAAAAAAAAATCCAAAACGCCGCTTAGAAAAATACACATAAAGTTACAAAATAAGTTAAGATCTGTTGAAATATACGTGGCCAAGCACGGGAAGCTTTATTGCGTTTCAATAAATTTTCAAATACGGTTTGATGTTAATAGGAAAAATAATAAAGTTCGGAAATTCAACTATGTCACCAACCAAGTTGCAAACGTAAAAAAATTAGATTGTAAAAAAATTCTGAACGAAGTACTTGGCGAGGATTTTTCCATGAACTTACATTAGCGTAATGTATAGACCATGATCACGAACTCGCCAAGTACTTCGTTCAGAATTTTTTCACAATCTAATTTTTTTACGTTTGCAATTTGGTTGGTGACATAGTTGAATTTCCGAACTTTATTATTTTTTCTATCAACATCAAACCGTATTTGAAAATTTATTGAAACACAGTAAAGCTTCCCGTATTTGACCACGTATATTTCAACAGATCTTAACTTATTTTGTAACTTTTTGTGTATTCTTCTAAGCGGCGTTTTGGATTTTTTTTTAATATCATAGGGAAACAAGGGAACACCAATGTACTTGTCCACGTTTTTTTCCACGATTTTTGCGATTTGAAATCACTTCTTTTTTCTAAAATTCTTTAATATTTTGGTTCAAATAAACTCCTATGGAGACTGTATATAATTACAATCCGCACTTTTAGCTTATGAATATAACACAATAACTGTTGATTTTATTTAACATTTTTATATTTTGTGGATGAATATGTTCACTGCGAGATTTGAATACTCAGGATCACGGAAAAAAATGCTTACCAGTCTGTTCAAAAGTTTATTCCGAGATGATTTTTTTTTCACAATTTATCCAATTTACTCGCTAATCTCGCACTTTATTACAGAACTTCACTCATAATCTCCGTTGAAGATTTTTATTAAAACCATTAATCGAAATTTTTTGGACGTCCTGCACTTGATTCCGTTTCACTGTGTAGACGTCATACTCTACGCTTACACGGCACTCTTATTTCGATTTGGTTATAATGGGGCATATATGAGGCATTCCATGCGGTTTCGAACGGTCAAAAAGTTGACCGCTCCCAAAAAAATTGAAATTTTGTCAAATTTCTTAAATATATGAAAAAGAGATGTGTAGTTTTTACATCAAGTTTAATGTTGACAACAAAAAGAAAAAAATATTTTAGAACAGAAAATGATTAATTTCATCATTGAATTTTTTTGAGTAATTATAGAGCGTAGCTTTTATTCAATTCAATAGAGTTCCGTTTACGTTACCGATGAACTATGCTCTAATTAGCTCCAAAATATTAACATTATTATTGTCGATGTTCTTTTATCTGAAAATTTGAGAGAAACAATTTGGAAGAAAATAATTTTTAATGATAATTGATTTTACAAAAATAAAAATCAAAAACATAATAATAAAACGAAGCATAGCGCTGGAACAACAAATTGAGCCATCACAAAAAAATTACCTGTTAATGTACACATTTTAGAGTACTTTCTGGAATTTTTTGAGACAAATCGAGAGTGGCATACTGACCGAAAAAAATTATTTTCGTATATTTATGATGAAAATAGTCATTTTTTCAACTTGAAAAGTTAAAACAAATTTTTTTTCACAAAATATATGCAAAACTGCAACTTTTTTGTCTGAAACATTTTTCTGTTCGATCGTTAAATTTCGGAATATCAAGATATTTAGAAAATTTTTAGATGTTGAATAGCTCGAAAAATGTGATCCAAAAATTCTGAAAAAATGTACACGTCTCTTTTTCATATAATTAAGAAATTTGACAAAATTTAATTTTTTTTGGGAGCGGTCAATTTTTTGCCGCTTTTTTCAATGCCTTATATATATATCGGGTATAATAAACCCGATTAATTAATACGAGTAACAATAAGAGTTCCGTGTGAACGTAGTAGTCATTGCTCTCTCTGCAGCTGTCACTGGAGACTGGCTTTGATGAAAATGGGTCTTGAGGCGGGCGTTGAGGCCTATCATGGTGTTGTATACGGACACGTCAAATTCTTGAATGTGTTGGTAACTTTTGCATAATCTTGAGCCCATGCAAAGTTTTTCTCAGCAATTACGCGACCGATCATGCTGATTTTGGGCGCAATCGAAAGAGAATTTCTTAATTAGCTAAAAGTTCAATTTTTAAGTTCCTCAATTGCTTCTGAGCTTCGTAATTCAATAAAATGACATGTCGATTTTACCCCCACCATCGCGAATCGGTTTATTCAGAGAAAGTATAGTCTCGGCGAGCTCGGACCAGCAGACGACAGGGCTGTCAATGTACTTGTCCCGAGACTCTACCGAGTCTCTTGATATCTGAAAGTGCGATGCGGACGCGGTGTCGTCGCTCTTACGTTAATAGATGTTGCAGTGTATTTTCTTTTTATTTGTGTGGCTCGCAGAACCAGTTTGTAATTCGCGGGCATTTATGTGCGAGCAAGGAGTAATAACGGGAGGTAATTGTCTCCGCTAGATACGTTATACTAACGACAATAGTAAGTCTACAACTTATAAATCGATTCTCGGTCATCTTTAATTATTTTACGCTTCAATCAATTAAAATTAAATGAAGCGTAAAATGTACTCTCTGAGGATAGGTAATAATTATTACCTATCCTCAGAAAATACCGGGACCCATGCTGGACCGCACAGCACCCCCGAGCCCAGAATTCAGTCTCGTGTTACCTTTCTTTTTCGAACTTTATTTGCTTGAATTTTTTATTTTTCCTTTCTGTATTAACATTAGATTGTACCTTCAGTACAATCTGGTGGCAGTTAACCATCTCTAAAAATGTCATTTTCTCCCCATTGTTATTTTCTTTATTATTACCAATCCTGTACGATCCTTCCGGACGTAACACATACACGGAGAGAAAATAATTGTAGAAATTACTATGGTACCATAGTATTAGGGTTCTATATCGTCCATTTTGAGGGTTTTTACCAGAAACATAGTAATTTTCGAGTGAATTCCAAATTAAAAATTCTTAATTGCATATTTTGTTTGAACAGAGGTTTAAAATTTGCCATTTTTTCTACGTAGTTCAACAAACAAACATTATAAAATGTATGTTGACTTGAAAATAAACCGTAACATACGATTTTTGATGACATATCGAGTTATATTCTACAATAGAACATAGTAATTTTCAATACGTTCCAAACTTAAAATTGCAACTTCTTGAATTGCTGTGCTTATTACTATTTTCACAGTCGAAATTCATAGTTGTACATAGTAAAATTTCAAGAGCTCCACACAGGTATACATAAACAGCCGAAAAGTTTGAAAAATTACTATGGTACATAATAAAATTTCGATCGCGTGTGTACGAGTATTCGCATTATACATTGTAAAGCTCCGAGGGCTACGCTTTGTTTATCTTCGAAGCACATGTATCGTTCGAAGTGTATCGTTCATTCGGTTGTGATCGAGCGTGTGAAGTGAATTGACGTGTCCGAGCAGCGTGAAAATTAGAAGCATTTTTCATCATCGCTCCTGAAATGTAAGTATCCATGCGATTATTTTCTATTCCTGGAAATGTTTAGGGGATCAAGTACGAAAGAATCAGTGTTTCCGTATCGTTATCTTTCTATTGTGGAGGAAAATTCATTTTTTATATAAAGTGTTTATTGGAGCTTAAATTGATTGACATTTTTCCATTTCAATGCACAGGATATTTTCATTAATCACCAGAAAAAATCGCGTCTTTAAGTAGGCCATTTGGAGGCATTTTCCATCACACAAAGTGACATGCAATCACATTGGTCTGTGCTAAGTACCAACGAGGTACCATTGGAAAATATTGCCATAACAGACAAATTATTAGCCGTAAATGGTATGGTCTACGTGCCGAAAACATGGATTTAGGAAATGACTAGACAAGATCTTGTTATTTAAATTATGAAATTATGTAAAAATAGAATATAAGTACAAAATAAAGTGTATTAATTGCTTAAAATATTTTGAGTTCCTTGTATCTGATTCTCCCGCACTGATATCCAAACCCAAAACCGAATCAAAAAAGAAACTATCGTACGAATATATGTACGTACGAATATGTACAGTTGAACAATTTAACTGAACATTTTTCCGTTATCCATAGTAATAATCTTACGGCGATACATACATTTTCGACGGTTGCATTCTAATATTTCAAGTGACACATTGCAAAATTTTACTATGGGCACCCAGTGAAATTTCACGAGTGATACATAGCAAAATTTCGGCAGGTCTACATTTAGAATTTTACTATGTCACGATATACTTTTTCTTGTGTTACACATCGACTTTTATCAAGTTCTCACTTTGTAGAAAATTACTATGTGTGTTCGTAAGAGTTAATAAATGTTACGATATAGAACCCTATTACTATGGCATCGTAGTAATATTTAGAGGAATTTTCTCTCCGTGCATGAAATCGAAAAACTTCTGTGTTATTTGAATGGAAAATTTTGACACTCGTGGGGGTCGACTTAGGATTGAGATAAAGAGCTGAAACTTGGTGAGTATTTTTTTTCAATGCTAAGAAACCGTTTAAGCGTCTGGGAGAGTAAAAAAAAATATATGACCTTTTTAAGGACCACCCTAGAATACATGAACTTGTTCCAACTTTTTGTACATCATTTTTTCTATTTTTATGTGGTTTGTTTGACAACTTTTTAAAATTTGCAAGGACTTACATATCATGATTTTGTGGGTTCACATTCTGTCAATTTCATGAAACAAAATTTTTCTTCATAACGTTTTGTAATGAGTCGCCTATTCGAGGAAATTATCGTGGAAAACTATTTTCACTCGAACAATTTCTTGCAATTCTCGGCGAGTGTTTAAAAAATCTGATTTTTTGTTGAGGATGATTTTTTTGGCATGCGTTATTACAGGGTTTTGTGTTTCACAAGAATTTTTTTGTGAGGAGGGTTTAATTCACATGCGACGACTATCATGGGAGGAGTAAATGTTTTTTATCGCACGTATACGTTTTCGATAATTTTAAACAGATACGAAAAACCGTTTACGAATTTTCTCCGTTGCCGAAATCCCAAAAAAAACAAGCAACGAAAACATACTGTTTCATTTTACAGTTATTCACACCGACACAGCTGTTTCAAATCATGAAACGTTGAAAAAAAATCTCAATCGCAATCACAACTATAACCAAAAGTAATGAATAAAAAATAATCACAGATTCCATAAGTCTCACTTCTGCGATTTTTACAACTTTTTAAAAATTTCAGAACGATCACTATTAATGATACAAAAAAAAATTCTGACTAAACCAAAAACGAATTTTATAAAAATATCTGTCATTTACTTTTACACTCGCGATCTTTGCGACCTTATTCCTTTAGCCTCACAACTGCCACTTTTAACGGACGACCGTGATCTTTATAACCTTTTTTATACTCACAGCTGTCATTGCAAAATGAGCTTGAACAGAGAAGTCAACCGAAAATATATAGGTATAGAGTCAGTGTATCGTCCAGATATTACTAGTGTCACTAGACAGCGACTACGAAAAAAAAACAAATAAACATAAAAAATGTGTGCGAAAAAATGCACAATTTTTTGATCCAACGAGAAAATGATATGTTAATATCTTTAATATGCGTCAGGCTACCGAGTTACAATAGGTCACGATCGAAGGAGAAAAAAAAATACGTGAACTCCCAACATCCTCCGAACGGCTGTAATTTAATCAATAAATATTACAGAAACAAATCTTGAAAATTTTCGAAAACCATTCGAATCGCGATGTCTCCGGTAAAGAGTCATGGAGCGAACTCTCTTTCATAAATGTACTTATCTCGAGTCGCTGCCGCGACTCTAGATTTTTCCAAACCGTTTAACCCGTTTCTGCCCAGAACGCCCCTCGCGGTACACCGCTATTTAGTGGCTCATAACTACTGCTACTCTGGACTGAAAAAAAATTAAAAGCACATAATCTTTTCGTTCAAGATGTGTTCTTTCCGATGATAGCCGAGAAATTTCTTTAAAAAATTTTCAATTAGAAGAAAATGCGGTTTAAAACAACAAAAACATGATTTGTTCAAACACTTTTTTTTTAATTGAGTTTTCAAGGGTTTTCGGGTTTGGGATGGACCTGGAACTGTACTAACCGGTGGCACGAGTGTTTGAATTTCAATAATCCATCGTCAAATTTTTTTTTTTTTTAATTAGTGTATTTAAAATGGTGACTAAAGTGAAAAATTTTCGTGAAAAAAGTTATGATTTTTTTTTTTCAAATGATGCACTTTTCGAAAAAGTTGTCAAGAACTTAAAAGTTCTCAAAATCACTCGAGAAATGCACTAGAATTTTTTGCACAATGTTTTGAGCGATTTTTTGATTTTGAGGATAATCAATTTTTGCAAAATCAAAATTTTTTCTTTGGAAATTTTGATAAAATTCAGGTGCATTTTTTGATCGATTTTGAGAACTTTTTATACGTTACTATTTTTCCTAGAAGTGAATTGTTTTTGAGGAAAAAAATTCCAAATATCAATGTAGGATCGGATCGTGTGAACTATTTGGAATTTTTCCCTCAAAAACCATGCACTTCTGGGGAAAATAGTAAAGTATAAAAAGTTCTGAAAATCGATCAAAAAATGCACCTAAATTTTTTCAAAATTTTCAAAAAAAAATTTCTGATTTTTTAAAAATCCAGAATAGCAGTAGTTACGAGCCACTAAAGAGCAGTGTACCTCGAGAAGCGTTCTGGGCCGAAACGGGTTAACAAAGGCTCGACGTGAAGATACATTTTTATAAGTCAGCCACCTAAAATATCGACTTTATGCTTCCTCATAAAATCCAATCCTAGTATCCCATCTGTTTTACTTGGAACTGAATTGTCCACAACAAAAAATCCGTGTCGTACCTTAACCACGGGAGTTTCAATTTCCAACATTACCTTGCATAAAGCGTTGAATGCTTTTCCCTCTATCTCGGTTAACTCGACTGTTTCTTCGATTATTTCAGTCTCATCTCGACGAGCATTTCTTTTTATGATGCAACACTGTGCTCCTGTATCGGCTTTTAAAAGAAAACTTGAATTTTTTGCTTGGGGTGAAGTGATGTAAAAATCACTAGCCATTCCCCACGAATCGATTGAATTGATTTCGAATCTCTTTTCTTTTTCTTCATTTTTTTGTGAATGAACCTGTAGCTCTTTCTAACTCAGAATTGCTGACACCTGCATTCTTTTGCGCGACAGTTTTTTCGATGAGACTAAGGTTGAGTGACCCAATTTTTTTCTTTTCTTCCAAATGTCCGTCTCCTGACTGATTTTGACTATAATTTTGATTATTTCCACGATTGTTTCCTTGATTATTCCCTTGATTCCCGTCATTATTTCTATATTCTCGATTTCTTCCTCTATTGCCCTGATTTCCGCGATTTCGATTTCGATTTCCGTGATTTCCTTGATTTCCTTGATTTCTATTATATCTTCCCCTATAATTATAGTTTCCAGCTTGATCGTTATTCTTATTTTTCCCGTTCCAACAATCATCATAAACATGCCCTGGTTTCTTACAATAATTGCAAAAAATTGAGTTCATGCTTTTACTCAGAGTCGGCAAATTATTGTGTCCGTTTCTCTGTCCCGAATTTCTGCAATCTCGCGTAATATGACCTCTTTTATTGCATTTATTACAGGTGATTGAACTGTTGTGTCCGTTCCTCGTTCCTTTACGTCCTTGCTGGATTTTTTCTTCATCGCTCGCTGCTGGAATAGCCTCATTAAGAGTTGTATAACCCCTTGCTTTGATAATAGTTTGATATTCCTTTTTAATCCCTTCCTGAAAACATGATAATGCTAGATCCCTAACATATCTTTCAACTGCCATTTTTTCTGTAATTCAGGGTTGTTTTCGAATACTCGCTTATACAAACTCCATCATTTTATCTTCTACCCTTCTGCCTAAATCTTATACTATTTCATTACATCTTTGACGGCAAGAATGAAGTTCAGACTGTAAAGCTCCTACCGTCCTTGTACCGCAATAAATATCTAGAATAATTCCTTTGAAAGTTTCGAAATCAGGAATATTTTTGTATCGGATTTCCGCTCGCGCTGTACCGCATAATTTAGTTGCTAGTACTGTTTTGAGAAGAAATTCTTGATTTTCCTCATCCATCAATTTATTCGCGTGAGCATAGGCATCTACTAATTCACGGGCTTCTTCCGGTTTGGAACCGGAAGCCCAAAACGAGGAATCAAAGTACGCGCTTCTTTTAGAGACATTGAGCCTCGAATTCCACGGAAATTATTAAATACACAAAAACGTACAAAATAAGTTAAGATCTATTGAAATATACGTGGCCAAGTACGGGAAGCTTTACTGCGTTTCAATAAATTTTCAAATACGGTTTGATGTTGATAGAAAAAATAATGAAGTTCAGAAATTCAACTATGTCACCAACCAAATTGCAAACGTAAAAAAATTAGATTGTAAAAAATTTCTGAACGAAGTACTTAGCGAGTTCGTGATGATGATCTATACATTACGCTAATTTCATGGAAAAATCCTCGTCAAGTACTTCGTTCAGAACTTTTTTACAATCTAATTTTTTTACGTTTGCAATTTGGTTGGTGACATAGTTGAATTTCTGAACTTCATTATTTTTTCTATCAACATCAAACCGTATTTGAAAATTTATTGAAACGCAGTAAAGCTTCCCGTACTTGGCCACGTATATTTCAACAGATCTTAACTTATTTTGTAATTTTTTGTGTATTCCTCTAAGCGGTGTTTTGGATTTTTTTTTAATATCCTAGGGAAACAAGGGACCACCGATGTACTTGTCCACGTTTTTTCCCCGTGAGGGGATTTTTGCGTTTGATATCACTTCTTTTTTCTAAAATTTTTAAATATTTTGGTTCATATAAACTCCTATTGAGACTGTACATAATTACAATCCGCACTTTTAGCTTGTGAATATAACACACGACTGTTGATTTTATTTTACATTTTCGTATTTTGTGGATGAATATGTTCACTGCGAGATTTTGAATACTCAGGATCACGAAAAAAATGCTGTTCAAAATTTTATTCTGAGATCATTTTTTTTACAATTTATCCAATTTACTCGATAATCTCGCACTTTATCATTGAAGAACTTCACTCAGAATCTCCGTTAAATATTTTTATTAAATCCATTAATCGAAATTTTTTAGACGTCCTGCACTTGATTATGTCAAAACTCCGTTACTAACCGTTTCACTGTGTAGACGTCATACACTACGCTTACACGGCACTCTTATTCCGATTTGGTTACAATAGGGTGTATACATGGGGCATTCCACGCCAAACCACCCAGCCCGTGACCCTCACCACTTTCGATTTTTTTGAAAATTTTTTATCTGTTAGTACTTACTGAAAGAAGTTCTACGGAATTTTTTTGGATTTTTATCTCAACCTGTAATAAGATGGTGATTTTTTCAAAAATTCACACGAAATTTTTTTAAACGCCCATAACTCAGACGGAAAGATGGGTATCAAAAAATAATAGTGGGTCATTTTCTTCGTCTTGAAACGTAGTTTCATAAAAAGAAATCGGAAAAAAAAATAAAAACTGATTTTCATATGTTTTTTCCACTTTTCATTCAAAACTATTTTTCTTCATACCTCGGTCGAAAGTACGTTCTTTCCGCATCAATTTCGATGCAGAAAGACCGACTTTCTTGCATTGGTAAAACAATTGAGTGACGGCGGGAGAAAAAACTTTCTCCACGCACAGCTGTACGTGAGGCTCCCGCAACTGTCACCGGTGACTTGTCCCTAACCATTTTTTTCTCTGACAAAAGCTGCTCTTTTGTTTACGCTGGTTATTCACAATTTAAAGCATCATATAAATGGACAAAAATCAAAATATCTGTCTCTCAATGAAAACCCACATAATTTATTTGAAAACTGCGTATTTCATGGTGACATAATCAACAATTTTTATTATGCATGTGACCATAGTAAAAATGACAAAAAATAATGTACGCATTAATACTATTGTTAATTTGCATTTTACGTTTATTTAATTTTAAAAAAATTACGTTTGTTTAATTCATTTAATTCATTTTTATACTTGTTCAATTTTAAAAATGTTCATGTTTGATAAATTAACAAAATTTTCTGATAAAATGTTTAATTGTCTACATTGTTTTTTTTTTATTATTTGTATATTTTATAAAAAAAAAATAATGTACGCATTAATATTATTGTTAATTTGCATTTTACGTTTGTTTTATTTTAAAAAATTTATTTTTGTTCAATTCAAACAAATTTTGTTTGTTTAATTTGAAAAATTTTGACGCTTGTTTAATTTTAAAAATATTCATGTTGAATTTAAAAAATTTCCATGTTTGTTGAATTAAAAAATTTTCTCATTTGTTAAATTTAAAAAAATTTCCGATAGAATGTTTAATTGTCTACATTGGTTTTTTTTTTTTTTTTTTATGCCTGCCCCCCCGACCAGCAGCACTCGCTTCGCTCGTGCCGCAAATGTCGGGGGCAGGCATCAATTTTTTTTTTTTATGTAATACATTTAATATTTTTTCTCCGTACTTTCGACCGGCTATGAAGAAAAATAGTATACACCACACGGGCAGAAGTTTGAGAGCTCTGAACTGCGCGTCAAATGCCCTCGGCTTCGCCTCGGGCATTGTGACGCGCAGTGCAGGAATCTCAACGTTCTGCCCTTGTAGTGTAATATACTATTTTTTTCAAAACTTGGACCCTTTTGATTTTTCTGAAAAAATTCACCGAGTTTCTAAATATATTTTTGCATTTATGAAAAAATCCGTAGCTTGTGATATCCATAATTTCGATTTTTATTATATTTTCTAACACAAATGAGCGAAGGGATCATGTGTTTTTCTTAACCCGTTCATGCGCGTATTCTTCTGTGCAACCAGTTAATTTAATAATCCAATATGGTGATTCAAATAGTCAAGGATATCGCGCTAGTTTTTAAATTTTGGATATGAGGGTTTTTGGTGTTGCTTATAATAAATCTGGGCTCACGTTCCCGAAATTCAGGTTAACGAATCTATGGCTGACAATAAAATTTTAAATAACACGCGAGATTAGGAATCTTGTATATGGGGATTTCGGGTTTCACTGATAACGAGTCCGATATTTATTTTTCATGATTTGTAATAGCGGTGCCAACATGACAGACTTAAAAGCCGAAAAACTACTTTGCCGTCATCGGAGGAGGCGCAACATATCCTTTATACTGCTCTTATTATTATCATATTATTATTATCTATTAGTAGTCTTTATCATCATAATAAAGAATGAACTTTCATCATTTTGATCTCTTTGGATAGTAAGAATTGATATTCTGATGTGCGATCAGTGATAATACAAAAATCGCAATCAATTCACACGAATTTTTGAAGCCCGAAAATTGTTATGTTCGCGTATATAAGTGTGCGGCAGGGCTAACGCAAGCTTCCTTTTTAATATTTTCGCATCGAGTCCTTATCACGCCTCTTGATTCTACATTTCAATTCGCTACATTACGTTTTATAAAATCTATTTCGGATTCACAACTAACGTCTCCCGGGACACTTATATACAAACTCTAACGAAGAAGGGATCATTTTTATTTGTACGCCATAATGCATTCACCATCCGAAATTCAAAAATTTCAGTGAGGGTGGGTGTTTCAACTTCTGGGTAGCTATCCGACGTTCAAAAATATTGGTTTACAATCCTGTAACTAGTAGATATAGGCTTATCTAGAAGTTGGAACGACTCGCCCTGAATCGTTTACAGACAACAGGCTCATGATTTATAATGAAATGTAAGCTCCATATCAAATTTTGGATTTCAATGGAATTTCGGATTCGTAATCGAACCGTAAAACCCCTACATATAATATTTCCCAGCTATAGCGATATTTTCAATTTCTTGTTCCTCTATGCGTTAGATCCGCCAGTTTAAATTTGGAAAATTAGATATTGGATTCATAATCGTTAACCTTGGAAGGCTTTCATAAAAAATTTCATAGCCTGAGCGGTTTTTTTCATTTTTTGTCCACCTCATTGAAACCGTCATGTTGAACTTTGAAAAACGCTTTTCGGATTTGTATTCAGCGACCCTTGAAACATAAATTTTCATGAAAATATTGTTATGGTTATGACCAAATTTCACCAGGCACAAGTTTTTTCCAAAAATACAGCGATTTTTAGGCTATATTTGTTTACGATAGAAATTCTTGTTCGAGAAGCAATTTCCGCGGGTAACACACGGTTAGGTTCATGCCTCAAGATCATACAAAAACTTACCTTGTTCAAAAATATCCAGAGAATGATATTTTAGAGCTGAAAACTGTTGTCAGAAAACAGATGTCGCATATGTGATACCATGCATGAACAAATTGAATGGATTCATGAAAAAATCTCAGAAAAAGGCACGAGAACACGAAAGCCTTCTTGTCCGAAATCTAAATGATATACAATAAGATATGCAGATATCACCCCAGACGGAACAGATGATCAGCAATCACCGCTGTAGTGATCATTTGCCTAACTATTTAATCGATGCAGGCTTCTTTGAAAATACGAAAAAAATCGAAATTATGGATATCACAAGCTACGGATTTTTTCATACATGCAAAAATATATTTAGAAACTCGGTGAATTTTTTCAAAAAAATCAAAAGGGTCCAAGTTTTGAAAAAAGATTTGCGGAAAATTCGTCGAAAACAATTCGTCGAATCACAATTCGTCGAATCACGATTCGTCGAATCACGATTCGTCGAATCACAATACTTCAAGATTTTGCCGAAAATACGTTATAAATACTGTTTTTAATCGTTGGTTACGTCCGGAACATCTTTCGATGTGTGTGTGGAATCGTTGGGTGGGTTTGGAGCACCTTCGATGTGTGTGTGGAATCGATGGGTGGGTTTGAAGCACCTTCGATGTGTGTGCGGAATCGTTGGGTGGGTTTGAAGCACCTTCGATGTGTGTGCGGAATCGTTGGGTGGGCTGGGAGCACCTTCGATGTGTGTGTGTGTGTGGAATCGTTGGGTGGGTCTGGAGCACCTTCGATGTATGTGTGGAATCGATGGGTGGGTTTGAAGCACCTTCGATTTGTGTGCGGAATCGTTGGGTGGGTTTGGAGCACCTTCGATGTGTGTGGAATCGATGGGTGGGTTTGAAGCACCTTCGATGTGTGTGTGGAATCGTTGGGTGGGCTGGGAGCACCTTCGATGTGTGTGGAATCGTTGAAAACATCTTAACACGCTAATTATAAAAAAAATATTAAAAAAAACCCAAAAAAATTTAAAAAAAAGAAAAAAAAAAAAAAAAATTAAAAAAATTAAAAAAAAAAACAAAAAAAATATTAAAAAAAACAAAAAAATATGAAAAAAAAACAAAAAAAAAATAAAAATGGAGCCAGATATCCGCTACGGCCGTTGACTCCGGGTGCGGCTAAAAGCGGGCATAAAAAAGAACATTTATGTTCAATTTAGTTCGACGAATTGTGATTCGACAAATTGTGATTCGACGAATTGTGATTCGACGAATTGCGATTCGACGAATTGCGATTCGACGAATTGTGATTCGATGAATTGTGTTTCGACGAATTGTGATTCGACGAATTGGGTTTCGACGAATTGTGATTCGACGAATTGGGTTTCGACGAATTGGGTTTTCGACGAATTGTGATTCGACGAATTGTTTTTTCGACGAATTGTTCTCGACGAATTGTTTTCGACTCATTGTTCTCGACGAATTTTCCCCAGACGACTTCCACTATTTTCTGTATTGTCTAGTTGTACAGTTTCTACCATTGTGGATACTAGAGGGTGTAAGGTTGATTCAGCTTAAGAATTGTCGGGTATCTCTGTGACATATAAAATTGTTATATACGCTCTGGCACAATTTTAATTAATGTTCCGTCACTTACATTAAGATGATCGCTCTCATGTTACTCGTTGTTCGTTGTCGGGTCAAATTTCATCAGATGTCATCAGTCTTCCTTCCTTCAAGTTTTTTGAATCTTGACGTCCATCGGTCTGCCTTGGATACGAAGATCGGTTATCGAATTGAACAGCTATGGTCCTCGTTCGATTTATCGATTTGTCTAGAATTGTCGTCTCTCCTCGGCACTTCGTTGTCCTTCCTTTTCACTCCTTAGACTTGTAAATTTTCTTGAGTTGTGGCAATCCCACCGCTGCCACCAATGTTGTGTCCGCGAAGACCGTCACGTAGGGACGAGTCATCAAGGACGAGTATTTTTGGGCGTCTGGGGAAAATTCGTCGAGAACAATTCGTCGAGAACGATTCGTCGAAAAAACAATTCGTCGAATCACAATTCGTCGAAAACCCAATTCGTCGAAACCCAATTCGTCGAAAAAACAATTCGTCGAATCACAATTCGTCGAAAACCCAATTCGTCGAAACCCAATTCGTCGAATCACAATTTGTCGAATCACAATTCGTCCACACACACGTCCAAGGTGCTTCAAACCCACCCAACGATTCCACACACACATCGAAGGTGCTCCAAACCCACCCAACGATTCCGCACACACATCGAAGGTGCTTCAAACCCACCCATCGATTCCACACACACATCGAAGGTGCTCCAAACCCACCCAACGATTCCACACACACATCAAAGGTGCTCCTAGCCCACCCAACGATACCTCACACACATGGAAGGTGCTCCGAACCCACCCAACGATTCCACACACACATCGAAGGTGCTCCAAACCCACCCATCGATTCCACACACACATCGAAGGTGCTCCAAACCCACCCATCGATTCCACACACACATCGAAAGTGCTCCAAACCCACCCAACGATTCCGCACACACATCGAAGGTGCTCCCAGCCCACCCAACGATTCCGCACACACATCGAAGGTGCTTCAAACCCACCCAACGATTCCACACACACACACATCGAAGGTGCTTCAAACCTACCCAACGATTCCACACACACATCGAAGGTGCTCCAAACCCACCCAACCATTCCGCACACACACATCGAAGGTGCTCCCAGCCCACCCAACGATTCCGCACACACATCGAAGGTGCTTCAAACCCACCCAACGATTCCGCACACACATCAAAGGTGCTTCAAACCCACCCATCGATTCCACACACACATCGAAGGTGCTCCAAACCCACCCAACGATTCCACACACACATCGAAAGATGTTCCGGACGTAACCAACGATTAAAAACAGTATTTATAACGTATTTTCGGCAAAATCTTAAAGTATTGTGATTCGACTAATTGTGATTTGACGAATCGTAATTCGACGAATCGTGATTCGACGAATTGTGATTCGACGAATTGTGATTCGACGAATTGGGTTTTCGACGAAGTGTTCTCGACGAATTGTTTTCGACGAATTTTCCGCAAATCATTTTTTTGGGATTAATGCCAAATTGAGTTAAACTCCAACTCAATACTTATAAAACAAGTTAACAATGAGTTTATTTAGAAAAGATTACAAAGTTGAGGTTGAATTGCCTCGAAACCAATCTATCAGAAATTCGTCAAAGACTGTCGATTTTGGGTATTGGTCTGTCTTTTAATGTTTCGCATGATTACTCCCACTATTTGACATATTCGCCCCCGATTTATTCTTATTTCGTTATTCGAATATTTGATGGCGTGAAGCCAGTTAATTGGGGCGATTTCTTAATACTTTCAGTAGGTTTTTGGTTCGCTTGAGAATTGCGAATTCTTTATATTTCATCAGTGTATTCATTTCGTAAACGGTGCCAAATCGGGGCACAACAGTACGATTGAAGCGCTCACAAATTGATGCTTTTAAATTGCTATACGTGGAATACAAGTGTATATTATGCTTTTTCATCAAAGCCTTAAAGTCCGTATTATAAAACTCTTTTCCTCGATCGACGTGAAGGTTTTTCGGCACGCGTCCTTTGCTGAGAATTGACTCCATCACAGTGGTGACATCTTTTCTACTCTTACTCTTCAATGGTTTGACCCAGGCGAATTTCGAAAATATGTCGATGACGGTTAGGAGAAATTTGTGATTAGAGTTGTGTTGTGCATATGCAGACATATGTATCTATATATCTACTCTACTCTAATCTATATATCAGATATCTACGAGATCAGCATGTCACGTCTCGTCCAGACCGCGTACATCCACATTTCGACGTGGATAATTACGCCGAGCTGACTTATGCAACTCCTCAACCACAGCACGCTTCTGTTCATTCATTTCTCACCAGCAACGACACTTCTCATCACGTTTTCAAGATCGAGTTTTGACGGCCTTTTCGTTTCACATCGATTTGAACATCTCGTAAAAGTCTAAGATCACTTTTAATTTCAGCGATTGCACTTTTCAAACACTCTATCTCTCCACGAATAATGTCGAGTTCGGCTTTTATACGTAGTTCGAGCACTGATGTTATAGTCGATTCCCACACTTGTATAATTGAATTATTCATTAAACCTGTGGCACGATTAAGCCCACTGTTAAAAACGCCGAGTGTTACAGCATCATCGGCATTTTTCGGCTTAGCAACATTGCACAATCGTTTTTGTTCCAAATCATAATGACCATCGGATGAAGTCTTGAAACCAACCGATGATCGATATGATTTCATTTGAATGTGATGAGTTTCCGGCAGCTTGTGGCGCGAGCAGTAGGCGAAGACGATCCACTAGTTCATTCGGGTCATCCCAATAAACATAGTCGAGAGTGGTATTTTTTCGTGCATTATATTTGGGCATACCACCACCTTTATGAATCATCATTTTGTTCATCATTTTTCTGCAACATATTTGACATATAATTTTCAAATTTATAACTTTTATTCTGGCGTACTGCACCATGAAGTTTATAATTTTATAAATTGTTTGGTGTCAAATATTTCAACTTTGGCGCATTTTTAAATAACAACTCAACCAAACCAATATTTTTCGGAAACTTTTCATCTCCGACATAAATATAATTAGTTTCGAAATGAATCGGTGAATCACCAATCATTAGTTTATTTTTCGCAAGTTTCCGTACTCCATATGAGACATCAAATGCTGTCTTTTTATTGCGATACAATTTACTCAGATATTCACTTATCAAATTATCGACATCTCCGGTTGATGCATCATCGTCATCATCATCATCAGCATTACTCAATGGATCAACATCACTTTAAATTGTGTCATGTAAAATGTCATAATCAGAAGCAATATCTGGGATTGTTTCGTCGTGTATTCTTCCAGGCTCCGGCATTTCTTCAAGCTCCTCCTTTTTGATATTCACTTTCTCATCCTTAATTTCATGCTTCCGACTTTTGTTGTATGAAACCAGCTCCTTCAACGGTCCAACGATCGGTTTGAACACATCTTGCATTTATCGTTGTGCAGTATCGCGACCACTTTTCAATGTTCGATGTTTCCGTCTGATTGCATCACATGCCTTGGCAAGTTCACTCAATATATTTTTTTCTCTCAAAATTTCTTTGCTTTTCATATTTACGCTAGCAAGTCGACTTCAGACTGTCTTGCATACCGCAATGAGCAATCATTTATCATCAATGGTGAGGAAAGAATCGAATCCTCTTCTATATCTACCAGCATTCAATTCACTGTCCTTGTCAATCGTAATGAATCTATATTTGTCCGATTTCTAACACTTAACACACATGTTTTTGAAGCATGCATAAGTCATATCCGTATTCACATGGTCATTATACACATGTTTAAGGTTCATATCATTCTGCTTAAATAGAACCACAAAATTTGCATTATCTCGCACGAGATGTTTCAGAATACGAGTATCACTCAGAATCTCCGTTGGATATTTTTATTAAATCTATTAATCGAAATTTTTCGGACGTCCTGCACTTGATTATGTCAAAACTCCGTTAATAACCCTTTCACTGTGTAGACGTCATACACTACGCTTACTCGGCACTCTTATTCCGATTTGGTTATAATGGGGTGTATATACATATATATCGGGCATAATAAACCCGATTAATTAATCCGGAATAAGAGTTCCGTGTGAACGTAGTAGTCATTGCTCTCTCTCTCTCTCTCTCTCTCTCTCTCTCTCTCTCTCTCTCTCTCTCTCTCTCTCTCTCTCTGCAGCTGTCACTGGAGACTGGCTTTGATAGAAATGGGTCTTGAGGCGGGCGTCTAGGCCTATCATGGTGTTGTATACAGACACGTCAAATTCTTGAATGTGTTGGTAACTTTTGCATAATCTTGAGCCCGTGCAACGTTTTTTCTCAGCAATTACGCGACCGATTATGCTGATTTTGGGCGCAATCGAAAGAGAATTTCTTTATTAGCTAAAAGTTCAATTTTTAAGTTCTTCAATTGCTTCTGAGCTTCGTAATTCAAGAAAATGACATGCCAATTTTACCCCCACCACCGCGAAAAGTTTTGTTTCGAGAAAGTATAGTCTCGGCGAGCCTCGGGGCCGCAGACGACAGGCTGTCAATGTACTTGTCCCGAGACTCTACCGAGTCTCTTGATATGTTTGACAGAGATAAAAACTGTCCACAATCTCATGTCTTCCCATGGAAAAAAATGCTCTCACATTATCCTGCTTTTCACATGCTATTTCATCGAAGATGAATATGGAGTTTGGACGTGCGGCACTTGGTGCAACAACTTGTTCATGCTCGTTGAATGGGAAATATTCAACTCTTTTGTAACAAATTTAGTATTTTCTATTATTGAGTTCTTTACTATGACACTTACATCAATCTATATATATATATATATAATCGCAATTATTAGAGCGCATTTACCACCAACATAGATATAGAAAAAAAATGTGGCTTATTGTTTGAGCGATTATATTCATTGACAAAAGAAAAATATATCTATATATAAAAACAAAACAATTAATTTACACGAGTGACACGTTTTGAAGCGCACGTTTACATTTCAACACATTCACCTTTTATATGAAAATCATATCGATTCATAAATTTATAAATTTAAATGTTTTTTGTGATGGATAAATGAATCATATAACAAAATAAAACAAAAAGAAATGTACAAAACTTATCGCATCACCGATGTTCGCTCGCACGATGTTATTGGCTAGGATGATCGCTCGACAACTTGTGGATTCGGTGGATTCAGAACCATGAGACCTCGAGGAACTTTATGACATCCTTCTAATAAAGAGGATCGATGGTGGTTTGCCTGTAGATCTTCAATAACGAATTCCAGATTCAACGATGATATTTGAACGAGGATGCTGATCAGACTCTCCTTGTTTATTCGAATTAAACGAACGGATGGATCGATTGTACCTCCTCCAACGTTCGGAAAGTGGTTCGGTGATCGTATACGATGCGAATGAGTTTACATACATAGGCACATTTCTTCTATATATATTACGATGCAAAATTCGTCATTTTACATTGATGACGATTCGATTATGCCACACGATTTGCACATTTATATGAGATGAATTTTTGCTTTGTATTTTTCATACTTTGCACAATTACTATAATTTTAAATACAGATATATAAATAGATATAGAGACGTGTGTTTCCTTAGAATTTTCTTTCGTAACTACTTTCGATAGCACTGCTCACTGCCGACGTATCGATCAATTTTGGAAAGGGAAGATCCCCACTCCATCCTCGCATATCATCCATCCATACACACTCACCCATATACATACACACTCATACATTACACTTTCCACTGGTCGAAGTAATTGCTCGAGTAGTCTGTATTTCAACTGCTTCAGCGATTTCGCGTAGAGGTATGTGTTTTCAAATCTCAAACCGTTTGGATGTATGAGAAGCGTGAGTAATGCATTCGTTTTTCCACAATTCGATGGACCACAGAATACAGCTCGAATGCTATCAGGTAGTATGTTTCCATGACGCTCAAATTTCTTCACATCACCGCCAGCTACAAATTCATCGAAATTTATTATAGGGAGCTTACCGCCCGAAACTTGTTTCTTCGACTCCATCTCACATACGACTGATTGAAAAAATCATATAAATGCAGCTTTATAAAGCGAGAATTGTCAGTCGAGTTGTAACCATCGTATGGTGATGATTGTGCATGGTAAAGGCTGGTCAACAGCATAATCAATGATCTCCCCGTGGAATCACGTCTATCTGGCTATCAATATTGAAGACCTGGTACAAAATTGGCCAAACGTCTTGCACGTCGTGATCCTGGCATAAATCCATTGGATGCTGCTTGCAAAGAGCACGATATTGCATATTCCGAAAATCGTGATCATCTAGAAGCAAGACATTTGGCGGATAAAGTTTTGGCTGAACAAGCCAGGCAACATGTAACCTCGAAAGACGCAGATCTTGGTGAGAGAGCAAGTGCTTGGGCTGTGACGAACATTATGAAGGCAAAAAGGAAATTTGGTATGGGTATGAAGCGAGTGGTGAAGAAGAACAAACCGCAGAAAAGTGTTTGCCTGAAAAGAAAGCCATGATTCGTAGTAATGACCTTCGTAAATTTGTCATGGCGGCATTGAAAGATGTGCGTGCCAGCGTTAAAGGTGTTCAAGTACGCATGCCTCGAGTATTGCCGGTACCCTGAAAAACCGGTGGTTTATTGCCCTTTCTCATATCGCTCTTTGCCCGTCTTAGCGCCGTTCGTGCATTGTCCAATGAAAGTGCTGCAATAGTTAGTGCTTTAAATGCGGCTCAAGCGGCTAAAAAAGAATTGGAGGAAAATAAGCGACATAACCAAACAATTGAGACTATTGCTTTGGGTAAAGGCTTGCATTTGAAACCGTATAAGCAGGGTCTTGGTCTTCACATCGGACCAAAAAACGCCTATTCACGCTACTACATCAACCTCTCGCCGATATTAATCTGCTGAAGTATGCAAAAGCCATGAAAATTCATCATTTCCGCGGGGTTTTCATGCGAGACACTTTCCCTGTGAGCGGACCGCTCAAGCAAGAATCAGCAATCGTGAATTTGGATGAAAATGTGGGCTCTGGAACACACTGGGTTGTGTATAAAAAGACTGGTAGAAAAGTCATATATTCCGACAGTTTTGGCAATCTCCCACCACCGCCCGAACTCTTGAATTATTTCAATGTTGGTAGCGTGAAATGTAATTACGAAAAGTGGCAAGAATATAATACAATAATATGTGGACATTTATGTTTAAAGTTTTTGTGCGGACAGTTGAATCGTCGAGCCAAATATGTGCTATATAAATGATGACTATGGAGCTACGTGTTTAGTTCTGAATTTACGAGCAACATGGACGATAGTTTGACAATCACCGTGTCTGGATCATCCTCCGTTCTCGAAGCACAATTCTTTCCACCCATCGTACTATCATCCGATAAAAATTATACTCTCGGCCTCGTGGAGCTGCTCACATTTAACTCAATTCCGAATATCGACATCGGTTGCAATGAATTTCATGTTGGACCACACGTGTTGACAATACCAACGGGGAGTTACGAAATCGAGGAAATTGAAAAATATTTGAAGGCTGAATTGACGCGTAAAAACATAAAAATTCAGCTTAAGTCGAATAATAATACATTGCGCAGTGAGCTGGAGTGTGATCAACATGTTAATTTTCTACCGAACAACTCGATTGGACCTCTGCTGGGCTTCACATCGGGACTATTAGAAGCCAATAAAAGACATGTGTCTGATCTGCCAGTATCCATTCTCAAAGTGAACGCCATACGAGTCGAGTGCAACATAACCACTGTAGCATACATCAACGAACTTAAAGTGCATACAATTCATGAATTTTTTCCATCTGTACCACCGGGCTATAAAATCATCGAAGTCCCATCAAGTGTCATTTATCTACCAATCAGAACTCGTGTAATCGACAACATACAGCTCCGTGTTGTCGATCAAGACGGAGATTTGGTAAATTTTCGTGAAGAAATCATCACCGTATGACTACACATAAAATCTCGATGGACATAGTCTACAATCGCGATATTAATAAGCCATCGACATGGGATCGCGAAAGCAGTCGTCGATGAACACTCAAAGCGTTAACACCTCAATACCTGCTACTGTTGAAGAGTTTGGGTCTCAAAGTTCGTGGAGTTCACGTGTGAGAAATTATCTGCTTTGTTCGTTGTGAATCTGCTGCTTGCAATGGAGGAAGAAATCATAAACATCCAGACACCAATCATTTTCAATGAATCCCCTAGCGGATTCCGTGACCAGTTTTTTGTGGTCGGAATTGGAGCTGGTCGCTTTTGTATAAAAGTTGACCAGTTTTTCGTGGTCAGCAGTACTTTTTTTGTACCAGATGTGACGTGTAATCCTGGTCGGTTCGACTAGCATGTTCCAGTCGTCTTGACTATAGTGGAGCCTGATTTCAGGACCGTAAGCTGGTCGTTCCGACCAGAGGCATATGGTCAAAATAACCACCGGGTCGAGCGTCCAAAAAGGCATTCCACCGGAGTATACTGGTCGGAACGACCAGCTTGTAACCCAGCTAGCGAGTCGTTCTAACCACGGACTGCTGTATTGCCAACAATAGGACAACAAAAAGAGTTTAAACAAATCGAAGAAAACCGATTGATCTGAGTGAGGTTCGATCCCGGGACTCTCGGAGTTCGAGCCTGGAGTGCTATCCACTGCACTACCAGACATTTTATAACTGATGTATAACGAAACTTATATATAACTCGTGAATCATGATTTATATGTGAGTTTCGTTGTTCCTCAGTTATAAAATGGCTGGTAGTGCAGTGGGTAGCACTCCAGGCTCGAACTCCGAGGGTCCCGGGATCGAGCCTCGCTCAGATAGACTGGTTTGTTTTTCAATTTATTTAAATTCATTTTGCTGTTTTGTTCTATCGAGAACCCTGGTCAAAAAGACCAGTTCGTCACTTAATTAACCAGCGAGTCGTTCCGACCCAGGAACCCTGGTCGAAACGACCAGTTTTCGAGTTCCCACTACGATTTCTTGGTCGGAACGACCGACATGAATACGTCACATCTGGTTTAGTCCGACCACGAATAACTGGTCAACTTTTGTACAAAAACGACTAGGAAAGCTGGTCAAGAAATCCGCTAGGGTCCATCATTCATTATGAGATTAATGCACATCAACCATACGCATCGTCAACCTACAACAACAGTGATGAAATCCGTATTTCAATTTAACATCAAGATTTATCGATTCTACCGAACAAAACTATAATTCACATTTGTGGAAAATTAGCGAAGCCGGACGGTACAGCGTTAGCTTCAACGAGTCTCGTGAACAATGCCATATGTCATTTATTTGACGAAGTGCGCTATGAACTCAATGCTGTAGAAATCGATCGTAATAAGAATGTGGGTATCACATCTCTTATGATAGGATTCACTTCTCACTCACCGGCTAAGAGCTCAATGCTCGAAAACACTGGTTGGATTGATGTTGAGGAGACGAAACATATTGAGGATCCATCAGGCAACTTTGATGTATGCATACTGCTGAGTACACTGCTGGGCTTTGTCGAAGATTATCGAAAAATGGTGGTGAATGCGAAACATGAATTGATTCTAACGAGATCACGTACCGATGACAATGCAATACTGCCGGCAGCTGCTGAAGATTATAAAATTACACTTAGGAAAATTGAATGGCTTGTTTCACATGTCACCGTGGCGGATCAACGGAAAATTCCACTTTTGAAGTTTATCGCCAAAGACTCACCAATCCCCATGAGTTTCCGCACCTAGGAATTGTACGAATATCCAATGCTATCTGCAACTTCGAAATATTTGTGGTTTGTGAAGACATCTACAGAACTCAAAAAACTACGATATGTAATCCTAGCGTTCCGATCTGGACGGAAGAATAGCAAGAGGAATAATGCAAGTGGCTTTGATCATTGCAACGTAAGCGATGTAAAACTATACTTAAATTCACAATGCTATCCCTATGGCAACATGAATTTGAATATACAGCAAAATCAGTATGCATTACTCCATGACATGTATACAAACTTTATTCTGAAGCTCGTGCTAAAGCCAAAGAATTAGGCATAAATTACGTCTGGCTGCGCAATGACACAGTTTACGAACGCAAAGCTGACGGCGAACCTAGTCGCAAGATAAACTCGTTGAACGACCTAGACGATATCCAGTGACTCTACTCATCTCGAATCATGCAAAATCCAGGCTTCGTTAGTGCGTCATGCTCTATTGTCCGTCAGTAAAATACCATCTTAAAGTTGCGCATTTTAATGCCAACTCTTTACTTGCTCACTTAGAATCACTTTTGGCTCACTTGTCGAGCCACTTTTATCATATTACCGCGATTTCTGAATCCCGGTTACTTCCGAAAATACCAACTTCTCTTGTCTGCCTACCAAATCTCATTCTTATACGTCATGATAGACATTGCGCAAAAGGTGGAGGTGTTGCCGTCTACGTGCATGAGTCCTTGAACGCGACTGTTCTAGAATTATCTGAAAATGAGTATCGACGCCCCCGAATTCTTAATTCTTAGAATGAAATAAGCTTACCGTTGATCTTAAAGAAGCCAAATCAACGTACTTGTATGAAAAATTATCCGTCATATCTGATCCAGCGTGTTTATGGCATAAACTCAGTCAATTAGGTTTAATCAAATTGCACAGCGAATCTTGCCTTAACTTTTTAATGAATTACATATATTCTTCGCTAATATTATTCTGGCATGTAAACATTGCGTCCTACGATTATCGTGCGTTATGTACTGTAACGAGATTTTTCCCTGAAAGGGTACGATCTGTCCCTTTCCGGCTCATCTGACCTGCTTACCGTGTAGGAACGTGTAGGCGGGGTTGGGCTGGGCGCCAGGTACGAGAGTACCGCCGGAAAACCGACTTTTGTTTTGCCCAACCTCGCCAAACGCGGTTGACCGACCTACACGAAACAGGTGACCGAGGGCGGTCCGACTACTCAGCTCAAACTGAGATACACAATGGTAGAGGGGCTGGCCCAGGGGAGAGTAGTGACACAACGAAAATGAAAAAACGGTGGCCGACACAAGTAGTATTAACAAATAATAATTGAATTTATTGCATTTACTCGGTTACACGTGATAGGAATGTCGATAAAACTCAAGACGGGAACGCTACTCGCGAATCAATCAAGATGACAAAATTCAACAGGAGCAATCGCAACGGGATTAATAAATAACACGCGAACAAGCATTGCGAGATAATCCAACATGGGTCAGGTAAGCAATGCGACGTCATTGGCAATAGGCAACTTGACGGTTTACGCGCTTCGTAGCGATCAATTCGAAACCGGAGGACGCAAAGAAAATCATAGCGAAATCAATTAAATAATAGAATCATAATCATTGCGAGGTAATCCGTTATGGATAAGGTAAGCAATGGGTCGTTATCGGCGTGAGGCAACTCGACGAGGTACGCGCTTCAGAGCGATCAAATCAAATCAGATAACGTAAAATAGTAACCGAACAAACATTGCGAGGTAATCCGACATGGATCAGGTAAGCAATGTGACGTCATTGGCGTGAGGCAGCTTGACGATTTGCGCGCTTCGTAGCGATCGGTTCGAATCAAAATAACGTATGAAAAAAATAACGTAATTACGAAATTACTACGCGAGTGAGCACTGCTAGGTAATCCAACAGGGATGAGGTAGGCAATGCGGCGTCATTGGCGTGAGGCAGCTTGACGATTTTTGCGCTTCGTAGCTAGCGATCGGTTCGAACCAAAATAACGTGCGAAACATTATAATGAGATGAATAAAATAATAACAGAATAAGCATTGAGAGATAATCCAGCAGGTATGAGATCAGCAATGCGGCGTCATTTGTGTGAAGCAGCTTGACGATTTCATTTAATATTACCGAGGCTCTAAATTTCCAGGGCTCCACCGAGGTACGAGCGCCCGCGATAGATACGAGCCTGTCGTTCGACAAAAGAAAAATAGAACACGAGAAAGGAAACAGCGAATAATATTACAAAATATGCGCGAAATAAAACTGAAACCGAAGTAACTCGAAAGAAAATAAATCAGGAACATTCCTGTGCCATACGCTATAGATAGAGTGTACGAGTACGCGCGGCGAAGAAAGAGATCAACGTAAACACGCGCGGGAGGACGCTGGCCTTGAGCGCGCGGGGAGAGAGAGACTGAGCCGAGCGAAAATGCTCAAAATTTGGCGATACAAGGAACTCGAAAATTACGACGTAATATCCATCGTAATATTTTTGACCAAAACTCTTGATTTCATCACCAAAATGCTAATAAATTCTATTGATTAATAATGCGCGTAATAATTCGGGTCGTGAGCGTGTTCGATCACCTCCTCGTAGTTCTCCGTACTCTAATTATTTTATCCCGGCAGGTGAGCGCGAGACTATCGCAAAAGAACAGCTCCGTTCAAACATCGACTTAAACTCCAAATAATCGCACAATAATGCCAACAAATATCGCCAAATGGATTAAATGAGAGTACGAAGAGGCGAAAGAAAAATAGATGGAGAAAGAAGAGGAACGAGCTCACCGGGAAGACCCTCCGAACCGCCATAATCCATAGGGCACTTACACTTTCGACTTACTGCAACTGATATCAATCGAAGACTAATGACCCCTTACCTCGTTCGTAGGCGAGAGCTCCCAAATTTGCGCTATCCCCACTACTCATTACCCCCCACGACGGTCCGCGCTCCCATGTCCCAGCACTGGACTATGCTCTGTCTCTCTTACTCTCGCGGTTTACGCGGTATTTCGGAGTTTTTCGCGTTTAGGTCGAAATTCTCATCCCCACCACGGCTCAACGGACGAAGAATCGACGTTGGGCAGTGGTGATCGATATCGATTTTCGTCTCAAGCGCTCGAAACTGACATTTTTTCCAAACGAAGATTGTTCCCTTGGTCACCTTCCTCTCGGGCAATCCGGCGATCGTCTCCGTAAAAAGGGGAGGCCTCCCTCATGAACACAAGCGTCCCTGAGTTCACGGTGGGCCCACACTTAAACCACCAGGAAAATCAGCACCTTAAGTACGGAAACGAACCCAAACCCCGTTAGACGAGGCGCCGATTTTAACGAACCACGGCTTCCAAGGGCACAGTGACGGGTGTTGCAACTCTCGGTTGCTACGGCGAGAGGGCTGGCGGGCGGCTTCGTAAATTGAGCTTTTTTCCGGCGCGAGCCCTCGACACCAACGTAGTAGATCTGCTCGTACGATCCTACCGTTATTAAGTGAACTTCGGGCGCGCGATTGACCTGAAATATTCTTATTAAAATGGCTGGTACACGAGCGCGCTTCCCCTCGTGACGATAACAGTAAAACGGCAGATTCTCATTTAATATTCGCGAAATGCGTGATCGGCAAGGATGGCTCGCTCGTTTCTCCGGAAATTATCACGACATAACACATCGAGATGACTTATTAGTTCTCGTCCAGAATCTCTCCCTCACTTACGCTTTATCGGTCAGTTCCCGATAACTATCGCTAATGCTCCAAAAGGTACGCAGTTTTCCTGCCAAATTACGGAGCCAAAAAAAATACAATCAAAAGAATACGGGGTTATTATACTTGAAACGAAGTCTCGATTGGAAGTGAAGTCCTCTCTCGAGTCAGCCGCGGCGAGTCGACGTGCGTTGGTCAAAACAGGACCGTAAATCCGGTCCACTGGTCGACACGGATGCGTATGAGTGGCGTGGCTCAAAATGTCCCGTCACAGTACTTAGTTGTAATTACTTCACTACTTTTCTACACTAGTTTTAGTTTTATTCTATTAAGCTACTTTTATGTATTTTTAAGGTTTTTTTGTATTACAAATGTATTGCGATGATCCCAGCTCAGCAATTCATTGTAACTGAATTGGGCTCTAGTTCTATATCTATTCTTTACCTAACACAACACTAAGGCAAATAAACAAATCATCATCACCATCATCATCATTTACTTTCCGAATGAACTCTGAATATTGTAAGTTTAACACTTAAAATTTGGATTGACCTTTCCAAAGACAGGTGTGTGAGATGAAAGCGCTCAATTAACCATTCATCTAGTCGGTATCTATATAGCGAAATAAAATTCTTATGCAGTTCCCTAGATCAGGACTTGAGATAAAAAGTCAGAGGTACGGCAAGTGACTTTTCAAAGAAAATGCCGCGAATAACCATCCTTGCGCAATCTGGTCTCAACAAAAAAAATGTGACCAGGATACATAAATGAATTATTGCAGGAGTGTGACGCTTAGAAATCTTTAGAAGTGTGTGAGATGAAAGTGGCCTATTAACCATACAAGAAGTTAGTATCTTTGATGGAAAATCGAAATGTCATGTATTTCCCCGAGATTGAAACTTGAGATAAACAGCCGCGGATGGGCAAGTGACTTTTCGAAAGAAAATTCAATTCTTATGCAATCTGGTAAAATATCTGTCTCTGCAGATTATAAAATGTGTAACAGAACACATAAATCTATCATTAGGGGGGGTGTGACGCTTAAACATCTTCTGTAAAGAATTCAGGTGATCAATATCTTTTTTGTTCTTTTTTCTTAGAAAAAGTGACATTAGCACTTGTCGCATAAGATCAAACAGATCCCTTGCAGGGACCACTGACCCTCCCCCATTAGTTCAAACTAGCCTTTCCCCTCCCTACACTACCCCGTAGAACCTTCCCCGCAGAACATTCCCCGCTCCTCCGCTCCCCCCTGAGATGCCTGGGCTAGAACTGGTATAGCCTTACTACTGATATCACCGATGATGCTACGAGAATGGCGCACGATTACGGGCGTCAGGACAAATATCTACAAGAACGACGTGATCCAGTAGTGGTGCTCGACGATGAGAGTTACGTCGGTAACGCTACGAGATCGGCACGCGATTCCGAGCATCAGGATGAATATCTACGAGAACAACACCGCTCAGCCGGTGACCCCTTTGACGAAGGTCACGCCAGTGACGCTACGAGAACTTCACGTGATTACGAGTATCAGGACAAATATTTTCGAGAACAATGCAGTCCAGCGATGACGCTGGACGATGAGGGTCATGTCGGTGGAGGTACGAGAACGGTGCGTGATTACAAGTGTCAGGACGATTATCTACGGGAACAACTCTATCTACTGGTCGTGCTCGACGACGAGGGTTACGTTGGTGGCACCATGAGGATGGCACGTGATTACGAGCATCAGGATGAACGTCTACAAGAACAACGGGGTCCAGAGGTTGCGTTCGACGACGTGGGTCACGTCGGTGATGCTACGAGGACGACGCGTGATTATATATTAGTATCACATCGAGGGTTACATCAGTAACACTACAAGGACAACGGGTGATTACGAGTGTCGGGACTATTATCTAAAAAAGAAGTTGTCGTAGCGTCACCAACGCCATCCCTGTCACTGAGTGCCACCACTCGACCCCGTTGTTCTTGTAAATATTCGTTCTGATACTCGTAATCGCACGCCATCCACGTGACATCATTGACGTGACCCTCGTCGTTGAGCGCCTCCACCGTAGGTGTCGCAGCTTCGAAGTATCATCGTCATGCAGTATCTTTCAAAAATATTTAAAATTGTGGATAGTTAAAAGGGAATAAACAAAATTCCGTTCATCCATAATTTTCTATTCTTTAAAATTTTCGTTGCTGCAATTGGTTGAGATGTGTGACGTGTAATTTTGCCCAAGTCATAAAAGGATTAAAAATTGGTACAGCACGGAAAAAAGCGTTCGTCGTCATCGATAAAATGAATGAAATAGAGCATTTTTTTCGAGGGCTCTGAAAATGTACTTGTCTCAACTTTTTTACAGTATATAAAATACACGAAGAAGGGAGGAGCGGTCAATGAGAAAATCGAAAAGGGAATCGACGTATCTTCGAAATTTAATTTATATTTCGCAGAGTGTGTTTATGATGGTGTGAACTTCCGTTGTTCTCCGACATCAGAAGTAGGATTACGAAAAAATGTGGAACCATCAACCTATCACGTATCTTTCCAAAATCCGACTTCTTAACGGAATGAAAATTCTTCCGACGACCAATGGAAATTTTGTTTGAAAATCAAAATAAAAATATGATGGAGTTAATACGATCGATCCGAAATCCTCGTTCTGATTCTCCGGAAATTATTCTTCTCAAATTAAACCCTGCCAAACGTATTGTGAATGCTCGGGCTTGGCACTTGAAAGCTACTTTGTGCATGCAAGAAAAAGAGCTTCAAGGAAGTAAATTAATCGTTGCTTTAAGCAGAGCAATGAAAAAATCCACTGCATTGTGGTATCCTCAAATTAGTTTTACTGGAATGACTTGGGAACAATTAAATAATATTCTCCTTTCTCGTTTTGAAATTGTTGAAACCCCCGTGGCTACATCAATGGCTTTGAATTCCGGTCAACCAAACGAAGGGTCAAAGCATGCTGCATATTCAACCTGAATTTTGAGTACGCTCATGCCATGATTGGAATCAATGAATGAAGAAGAAATTACTGTATCTCATGTAGCTCATTCCGATCCGCGTTTGAAAATAGTGGCTATGATAACAGAAGTCAATTCTCATAACAAATTACAGCAAGAGTGAATGGCTGTAGAATGTCGAAAAAGAGCTTTTTCCTTTTTACTCAAGATCTGTTTTCTCCTCATTGCAATGTTTTCATTGAGGAAAAAATGGACATAAAATTCGGAGTGCAGAAACCGCTCGTCAAATACAACGCCGGACAACTTTGAACGTTTTTCGAAGGAAATTTCTCCCGCTGGAAAGAAGCCTTCAGTGGCATGCTTCAAATGTGGAGAACCTAGGCATATTTCTACAAATTGCAAAAGGCCTTCTGAAATCAGAAAAAATGCATGTGCTCAAGGTTAAATCGAAAGTCGCGTAATTTTGTGTTCGATTCAACCAGTTTTCGGCGAATTATTGCATTCCGGTGAGAAGTTTTCATTTTGTTTCGATTTCAGTGCTGAATGCTCCCTGATTAAAGAAAGTATTGCTCACAAGTTTTCAGAAAAACGTCAGAACAACTTGGCCATTCTATCTGGTATAGGTCCGTCTAATATTCAAAGTGTCGCTCAAATTGTGACACAAATGACTTTAAATGATCATTGCCTGGAAATTTTATTTCATGTCATTCTGAACGATCTTCTCAGCAATAATATTCTTATTGGACGGGAAATATTAGCTCTTGACTACTCAGTGATGATTGACAATTTAATTTTTAAAAGAATACCGGAAGTCAATTTTTGCAAAGTGGACTCTGATTCACTCAACTTAAATGAAATAAAAACAGATGTTTCTGAGTATGACAAAAATCTCTTGATTGGTGTTTAGAGAAGATTTAGAAAACCCCTGGATCAACTGCCGAAAATAAGAGGCCAGCCCAATAAACTGTCTTACAAGGAAAGGTACTTTAGTGTCCCCTCCGATTTTGATAATTTTTTTATATGTTCTAGTCCATCGAAAAATAAGAGACACGTTTTTATTTTTATCGGCTTAAAGTTATTTTTAATGGGTGAAATCGACCCCCGAAGTTGGGCATGTTTTGCATCTGGTAGAGTGTTTCATATGGAAGCACTCAACCGATCAAAACAAAACCAATTGTAAAATGTTCTGCATGTCAAATAACCTATCTGACATGTCCAACTTCTTATGCACCCCTATTACATGGGGATGATTCACCCCCGAATATTCAGAATTTTTTTATAAAAAAAACTTACCATCTAATTTCTATAAAACAAACGCCATTTTGCAGAACAAAAGAAAATAAAATTGACGTGTTTTTGGGTTTTCCTCAGATCAAAAAAATTAAGGGGATCAAACACCCTAAAAATTTCAAATTTTATTTTGAGCACTGTCCCCTTCCGATTTCAATATTTTTTTAACAGAATGCAGCTTATTGAAAAATAAGAACACTTTTTTTTTATTGGCTCAAAATTATTTTTAAGACGCGAAATCAACCCTCAAAGCTGAGCATGTTTTGTATCTGGTGGAGTGTTTCATATAGAAGCACTCAACCCATCGTAACGAAACCAATTGTAAAATGTTTTTCACGTCAAATAACCTGTATAACATTTTCAACTTCTTATGTACCCTTACTGCAGGGGTAAATCACCCCTTGACATTCATATTTTTCTAATATAATAAAAAATTGTCGTTCGATTTCAATTGGACAAAACAACATTTTGAAAAGCAAAAAATTAAAGGCGACGTGTCTTTGGATTTTTCCTATAATAAAATTTCTGCGGGTGAAACACCCCTTCAATCTCAAATTTCATATTGCGCGCCGAAATGATTAAATTAAATTCAATTGGTCTCACTATTATTGCGTATCGACTTATATGCTGAATAATATCTATTTCGCATGTACATCGGCTACCATCATAATCAGATAGAGAATTGAATATTCTGACATGCTTCACCTTTACACAGAAGTGTTGGTATCTCTTTAATTCATATAAGTTTCTATTTTGAACGATTAACGAAGATAAAAAATCTCAAATATCAAGAGTCGCAATAGTGGGTCGACGCCAAGTATATTCTTGGAAAAGCCAGCTCGCTCAGGCTAATGCTTGAGGGATATCCGAAAAACAAAAAAAAAATGCTGTTTCCGTTGTGATATTAGATTAAGCCGCCCACTCAAGATAAAAAAAGCTAAAACTGGCTTCATATCACTCGGCAAGTTAAGTTGCCGTTCGACTGTTGATCAGTCATTATCGTGTCCGCTATCGTGAATTTCATATCGTTATTATCATGTCGATCAATCCAATGAACGTAATAAGACTGCCGTTCTTACATTCGAAGTGATGAACATTTCTGACAGTCCTGTAAATAATAATGAAGTGGAATTGAAAGAAAGTTTCGCGGCAATTCTGAAGGCCTCTATGGCAGAGTTCAATCGGCTAGAAATCGTCGAAGATACCACATTAGATTTTCAAGAACCGTATAGAGATGTCATAGTAGAACCTGTCGAAAATAATGACATTGAATGGGGTCTTGGAGAATCTCTATTAAGCCCTGAAACGTGTACTGACGATGAAGAAAAATTGAGCTACGACTACAAACAAAGAGCTGTTGAGTATTGGAAAAGTGCATAAACAAAACAAAATAGGAAAATAGAAACAGTCCAAAATCGATTTAAACTCGTTAAATATGTGCAGCAATTAAGGCACTGGGCTAAACAAATTAATAAAGGCGGAACTTACAAAGAAAAATTGTGGCGCATTTCTGAATATACAATTGATAATCTGAAAAGCACCTCAGAAGCAGGTCTCATCGTGCACGATATTGATCTTCGGAGATGGGCATTACAGGCCAAAAAATTGATTGGGCATGAGGATTTGCGTTTCAGCGCTTCGCCAACATGGATTAAATTTTTTTTAAAGTTTATCGAATAACCGGTAGAAAAATAAATAAATTCATTGCAAGAAAGACCCTCGAATCAAAGAACATATTACAAATCAATGCTAAAGAATTTGTCTCCGAAGTTCAATTGAAAATTAAAGAATATGGCTCGGACAATATTTATAATTCTGATCAAAGTGGTTTCCAATTAGAAATCCATTCAGGGCGAACATTAACAGGAGAAGGTACAAAACAAGTCGAATGTCTTGTATAATCCATTTCAGCGACAACTCATAGCTACACAATCCAGCCAACAATGTCAGCAGCAGGAAAATTGTTGTCACCTCTTTTGATAATTTTAAAAGAGCCATCCGGGCGGTTGGGGCCAAGTGTAGAACGAACCATTTTTCGACCTCCTAATGTCTTTATAAGCATTTCAAAATCTGGCAAAGCTACATCAGGTACGTTGGTGTGTGATATTCAAATATGAAAAAAGATGTGCCATTAACCTTTGCGGATTGATTTATAGAACATTTCAAAGTATGGCTTCAAGAAGTATTTTTCCCAAACGTCGGCGAGAAAAGTGTGCTTTTGATAGATTCATGGAATGGACATTGTCCCAGTGTTGTCACGGAAGTTACACCACGTAACAAAGAAATTGTTACAATGATCACACCAAAGGGAACGACAGGGAATATTCAGCCACTCGATGTCTTCAGATTTAGAATTAGGAAAAATTATGTCAGACATTTTTCAGACAGTGTCATGTTACTTGATTATGATTTAAGTCTACATTTACGAAATAATATAATCAAGCTGCAATCTTTAGTACATAATCAATTATTATCTCCGAGGTACGAAAATTTATTTCGATATGCCTGGTTCAAAAGTGGGTACATAGAAGAACAACCTGAGCATTTCGAAAATCCCGTTGAATTCGCTTTTGGTATGTCATCTCAAACACAATGCGAAATTGAAGGCTGCAAAAATGTGGCTGTAGTAAGATGTTCATGGTGTAAAAAGTCACTCTGTTTCAAACATTTCTTCGAATAACATCGATATTGTTCAAACTATAATCAATAAGTTCATGAGTGATAATTAAAACGAAAATATTAATAGGAATCTATTTTTAGTATATGAAAGATTTTAGTGCCGATATATATTGAAACGTTTCGTTGCCGCGGGTACTTGGATCCAGCGACGCAGGCCTCGGGAAAGGCTTACGAAACTGATAAAGTTGTGATACTTTAGGGTGGCTCGAGATGTGATTAATTTTATATTGATAATTATGAATTGACTCTCGTCTCTCTCTCTCCTTTGCATTGGGTTTTTCAACAAGCCTCAGGATACGGTGTCACGTTCATGTATGACTATGACGATCCTTCATCATAGGCATTCAATGAATGAGAGAGAGATCGAAGCTAAATCACACAAAAAATTATGAATGAAAAAAATTGGAGTTAGTTCAAGAAAAAATTGAAATTCACCTACCGAGATATGAGCCTTGATGAGGAATGTTGAAATTGATAGAAAAATTAATTAATTATTGGTAAATTTTACATAGACGATAGGCAGAAGGCCGAAAGATCAACAAGAGATAATAAAAGTATAGGAGGTAGCGTCGCTCGATCCTTGTCTCCGTGGTCTGTATTTCGTGTAGATGTGGGAAAGCTGTATTATGCCTGAAAAGAATCTATTCCTATCTCTCTCTGATACACGCGGCCGGAGAATCGAAATTCCGCGATTTTAGTTATGATTATTAGCTCGAAAATCCCTCGATTTTAGTTATGATTATTTCCTCGAATATCTCGTGACTTTAGTTATGATTGTTTTCCGGAATTACGATATTGCGGCTGCGATCTACTGCACTCCTTTTAGCAATCGATCACGTTATCGATTTAAACAACAAGTTGATGGTTTTTGATCATGCTCGTAACTTGATTGACGTTAACGATAATAATTATGCACTACGAATAAAGGAGTGCTAGTTATTGCAATAAGAAATCGTGCTCAGAGAATTAACGTGTGAGAAGCGGGGTTTAGCATGCAAATAAAGAACACAGACGCAGGAATGCTGTTTATGCGTGTTTATTGATGAAAAAAATAGAATGAAAGAGCGTGAGCTCGAAAAGTCAAAATTGATGAGTAATGTAAACTACGAAGTAGTTAATACTCAAAAACAATTGAGAAATTGAGTCCCATTGCATCCGACGGATACGTTCCGTCCACTGAGTCAGGGTTTGAGATGAGATAGATAGACAGAAGGTCGAGAGATAAATCGCGATCCCGGAGAAATAGATTAATTGTTAGCGTCGCTAATATTTAAACTCCCGATTGTCCGATAATTATCTACCTACGGTCACCATCTAATGCTATCTTTCAAAGTCCGACATCCAGTGCAATACTGGGGCATTCTAAGAGAGATAAGTCCTAACCACGAGCTCAGGTGGAAGATAGGATGGAGCAATGCTCAAATAAAGTCAGAGCATTACCGTAATTTCTCAAAGTTGATATCGAAGTGAATAATTATTCTTCCGTGCGCGCCCTTAAATAAATACAGCCGCGTGAGGGGAGTGCTCCCTTCTATGACCCCGAGGATGATGGTCGAGGTAGGATGACTTCTGGAAGAGTGACCACTAGAGTCAAAAGCGGATTTTGGGAGTTTTATCCCCACTTTGGAGCAATGGTTGTTTAATTATTGCTACTAAGGCGTTCTGTATTTTGATCGAGTATCAGGACTCAAGGAAGCCGTAGGAGCTCTCTCGCAGATCCAAGGGTGTGTCATAACAGCGGTAGGAAGGGCTGCTGTGGTCGATCGCGCCTAATTCGTGATCGATAGTGGTCGATGGGCCGCAACTAGACACGTGAAGCGCGAGCGGGCGTGTCTTCCAGCGCGAGTTCACTGACCGTGATTCGGCCGTAGGTGCGTTCTCGCTCCTTCTTCCGCCCCCCGGTAACCGTGATGGCGGTACTGCGATCGCCGTCCCGTTACAATATACACTACCGTCCAAAAGTTTGGAAACACTTGTCCTCATACCGAGCCACACAAGAAGTTTCCTCCCGCTTTCAAAAATGATGATAGCTTAATTTTCCAAGCGACATTTCAAAAAGGACATATTAACCTTCATTTCTCTTCCTGCAAAAAATTTTTAGGATTTTTTTTGAGCCCGGTACACGCTTTGAAACATGGTCGTTTTTTGTCTTTTTTTGGAGGGTTACAATTTTGGCGCACGACTCGTAGAAATTTTTTTTTTAAATTTCTTTGACCGGATCTTGAAAAGGCAAAACTCAAGCTTCAATTTCGTTTTTTTATAAAATCCGTTACGATTTTTTTTGAAAAAGTAATCATGTTTTTGGCGAAAAAAGACGGAATGCTGAAATTCCTGCGTAACACGAAAACTATCACATTTAGAAAAAATCTTAAAAGAGTGGAAAGTTGCCTCTAAGATTGTTCTAGTCACTCGATTTTTTTCAGATCTTTTTTCCGAAATTTTTTTTTTTTTCATCGATTTAAGTCGAACTTCAGGTCTATCAATTTCCGTAATTTAAAAACTATGGGTTTTTTCACCAAAAGTCCAAGGACAAAAAAGTTTCATTTCTTCATTTTAAACGTTTTGGAATTTTTTCATATTTTTTTTTGAATTTTTTTATCCGACGATGTTGACGATGATGATAAACACCATCGGAGAAAAAAAATCTGAAAAAATTCCAAAACGTTTGAAATAAAGAAATAAAACTTATTCATCACAGGACTTTTGGTGAAAAAACCCATAGTTTTTAAATTTCGGAAATTGATAGACCTGGAGTTCGACTAAAATCAACGAAAAAAAAAAATTTCGGAAAAAAAATCTGGAAAAAATCGAGTGACTAGAACAATCTCAGAGGCAACTTTTCACTCCTTTAATATTTTCTTTTAAATGTGATAGTTTTCGTATTACGCAGGAATTTCTGAATTCCGTCTTTTTTTGCCAAAAACATGATTACTTTTCCAAAAAAAATCGTAACGGATTTTATAAAAAACGAAATTGAAGCTTGAGTTTTGCCTTTTCAAGATCCGGTCGAAGAAATTTAAAAAAAAATTTCTACGAGTCGTGCGCCAAAATTGTAACCCTCCAAAAAAAGACAAAAAACGACCATGTTTTAAAGCATGCACCGGGCTCAAAAAAAATCTTAAAAATTTTTTGCAGGAAGAAAAATGAAGGTTAATATGTCCTTTTTGAAATGCCGCTTGGAAAATTAAGCTATCATCATTTTTGATAGCGGGAGGAAACTTTTTGTATGGCTCGGTATGAGGACAAGTGTTTCCAAACTTTTGGACGGTAGTGTATATGTTTGTGTAGAGCCCATGTGTATACAAAAATAAAAAATCATGAAGCTCACGACCATGGAAGATGTAGGAGTACTTAATTTTTCATATAATCAAAAAAGCCGATGAACATGCAGAATAAATATTATTTAGCATATAAGTCAATACGCGATGATGATGAGACCAATATGCAATTCGGCCCGCAATATGAAATTTGAGATTAATGGGGTGTTTCACCCCCAGAAATTTTAATATAGGAAAAAACCAAAGACACGTCACCTTTAATTTTTTGCTTTTCAAAATGTTGTTTGTTCCGTTGAAATCGGAAGACAATTTTTTTTCATATTAAAAAAATATGAATTTCAGGGGGTGATTTACCCCCTGCAGTAAGGGTGCATAAGAAGTTGAAAATGTTATACACGTTATTTGACGTGAAAAACATTTTACAATTGGTTTTGTTTTGATCGGTTGAGTGCTTCTATATGAAACACTCTACCAGATGCAAAACATGCCCAACTTCGGGGGTCAATTTCACCCCTTAAAAATAACTTTAAGCCGATAAAAATAAAAACGTGTCTCTTATTTTTCGATGGACTATAACATATAAAAAAATTATCACAATCGGAGGGGAACACTAAAGTACCTTTCCTTGTAAGACAGTTTATTGGGCTGGCCTCTTATTTTCGGCAGTTGATCCAGGGGTTTTCTAAATGTGCCACTCCTTTGTATAAACTTTCTAACGGCAATAGGAAGATTGATTGGAAAGTCGAGTTTCAGGAAATTCGAACGACTATCATCTCTTGATTAACCCTTCTCGTACACTGGGGGTCCAGTGGCCCCCAACGCCAACTTGTGCCCTAAATATGAAACAGTTAGAGCCCACAGCCTGAGTGGCTGAATGGCAGACCTTAAAAATCTTTTCTTTCTTTTAATTTCATCCCATCGCATTCTAGATGATTTAAGCTGCATTTTCGTTTTTTTTTTAAATTCAAATCGGCCAAATAGTTTTCTCACAGCGAGCGTTCAAAAATCGATGGGGGCCACTGGACCCCATGTGTATGTCTCGGTTGAGGACAGACGTGTGTACGAGAAGGGTTAACCAGTTCTCCTCTTTTGATGATTTGTGACCCAAATTTTTCAATAGAGTTATACAGATGCTAGCTCGATTGGTTGTGGTTTTCATCTAAAAAGTCAATAGACAAACTCATGTTGCGGCTTTTTTTTTGCAAAAGAACAACAGAAGTAGAGTCGTGATATCATTCCTATGAATTAGAGAGTCTTGCTGTTGTAAACGCCATTACAAATTTTCGTCATTATTTACAGGGGAGAGAATGTATAGTAGTTGCGGATTGTAACTCTCTCAAGGCTTCTTGAACAAAACTCAATTTAACCCCAAGAATTTACAGACAGTGGGCATTTTTGCAGTCGTTTAACTTCAAAATTGTGTATCGAGAAGGAAAAAATCTGTTACATGCAGATTTTTTTTCTTGAAATCCTTCACCCGAAAGGTACAAATTAAATGTTCAAATTGTGACGAGGCACGGTCCGGCAATAATAGCGAATAAAAAGGTGAACCGAGTCGGGGACTCGATCCATGGATCCTCGGAGTCCGAGCCGGGAGCGCTAACCACTGCGCTACGGCCACCTTATTAGACTCTCATACTGCCAGACCGTCACAAAATCATTTAGCAAAAACATATCAATTTCACACAAATTTCTGGTAATTGGTTACAGGCAGAACAACAGAAGGATAACGAAATTTGTGATTTTACTACGAAACTGAAAAACGATCAACTTGACCCGAATGTTTCCAAACCATACGAGCTTAAATCTTGAAATCCTCTTCAGAAATATTCAACGAAATAATCAGAATCGTATTTTACCAATAATTCTTAGAGCTTTTCGATGGGCTATAATAAACCGTGTACATCAGTCAATTATTCATTTGGGATAGGACAAAACTTTGGAAAAAACCTATCAGCATTATTGGTTTCCTAACATGTTCAAATATCTTCGAAAGCTTGTTGAAAATTGCATTACTTCTTAACTTTCTAAATCTGCTTCTGGTAAAGTTCAAGCTGAATTACATTCAATTCCAAAAGTAAGTATTCCCTGGCACACTGTTCATATTGATGTTACTGGAAAACGCAGTGGCAAAAATAATGCTGAAGAATATGTCCATGTCTTCATTAATGCTTTCACTAAATTGTATTTCGCGCCTCTTCCTCGAGATCAACTGGTAATGCCCCTACTTCATACCGATATTGCCACATTTTTCAGAGTTCATTTATTCAATCTGAAAAAGTCTGCCCCACGCCTTTGCCCTCTGAATCTAGTCATTCTTCTTCTTTGTGCCGACAAGCCACAATTAAACAAAAAATAAAGTGCACAAAAAACATAAAAAATGTACCGGAACAGAAGCAGGAGTACAGATTCGGAAAAGGAAAACAACGGTGAACAACTGGAAAAACGAATAAAACGATTGGAACAAAAATTGCCAAAGAAAAAGATGAAAAAGAAACGGCGTGAATCAAAAATCGTTCTTAACTATTTCACGTCACTGCCAAAAAATGGGGATCTATCGTTAAAAGATTTGGCAATGAAGCTGATCACCTTTTTAGCTTTAGTTACAGGATACAGAATGCAAACGTATTCAAAAATAAACATCGAGAACATTCAAAAATTAGAACACACATGTGAAATTCGAATTCCGGATCGTATTAAAACTACTGGTCCTAATCGAATGCAGCCGATACTAATTATACCCTTCTACACAGAAAATGAAAAACTTTGTGCGGCATCAGCCTTTCAAAACTATTTAGAAAGAACGGAAAAATCGAGAGGTTCCACAAAACATCTATTCTTATCTTTCAAAAAACCATTCAAAGCCATCTCATTACAAACTCTGAGTCGATGGGTTAAATTAACGTTGAAAAATAGCGGCATAAACACAGAAAAATTTACAGCGCACAGCACCCGTTACGCCTCAACGTCTGCTGCAAAAAGTAACAATATCGATATAGAAACAATAAGAAAGACGGCAGGCTGGACAGCGGGATCCGATACGTTTGCAAAATTTAATCAATTAAACGTCAGTAAAGACAAAGATTCTTACGCGCGAGCAATTTTTAACTCCCAGTAACGATGATAGTATTAAGATAAAACGTGTAACACAAGCTTAATAAATAAAATGGGTTGCCGTTAGAAGCTTTAAACATCTACCAGTTGATCTCGAGGAAGAGGCGCGAAATACAATTAAACGATTAAACGAACTTACCAAGTAAAGTTCGATCATAATTGTATGTAGCGCCTCTTCCGTGATGATCAACGCCCACCCAAAAATACCCTTCTAATACTCAATTAGATATCCCCGTAATAAAACGGCAACGCCTTCAAAGAATGACTAGATTCAGAGGGCAAAGGCGTGGGGTAGACTTTTTCAGATTGAACAAATGAACTCTGAAAAATGTGGCAATATCGATATGAAGTTTGGGGCACTATCAGTTGATCATCTCGAAGAGGCGCTACATACAATTATGATCGAACTTCACTTGGTAAGTTCGTTTAATCATTTAATTTGTTTTCCTTCATCATTGTCTTCATGTTGATGCTGTAAATGCTACATATTTGCCTATAGAAGAGTGCGGCTGGGCTCGAGCTGGCATTTTTCTGTTAATACTTGGCGTCGAGCTACCGCGTCTCTTGATAAAAGCTTCAAAGTCGGTTGTTACTTTGTTTGGAACTCCAGTTGGTGTGATTGCTGATAAAGGGAGATGCTTTGCAAACAAAAACTTTCGCGATTTTTGTAATTCTCACTGTGTTAATCTTCATTTAATAGCTACTGGTACTAGTCGTGGCAATGGTCAAATGGAACGCGTTATGAGTACACTAAAAGATATGCTTACTTCCGTTGAAGCAAATAGTAACAAATATTGGCAGGACTCTCTTGGAGAAGTTAAATTTGCAATAAACTGCATTGTCGATAGAGTGACTAAGGCAACTCCTTTAGAATTAATGATTGGTCGCGTAAACAAACCTTTAAATTTATTACCTGTTACTGACGAAGAAAAAGAAATTGACTTATCGGAAATCAGAAAGCGAGCAGCTAACATGATTGAAACTAATGCTCAATTGAATAGATCTCGATTCAATACCGTAAAAGCAAATCTTTCTAAATTTTCTGTTGGCGAATATGTCTTAATCGAAAATAACGAAAGAAATCAGACAAAATTACCAAAAATACCGGTAAAAAACCAAAAGCTTGTAATAATTCATGCCTACAAAAATCTCTCCCAACAAAAAAGTAGATCCTTCTAAAAATCCACGGTGAATTTGAAAAAATTGTTCAAGTAAAAATTCCTCAAAACAGTTGCCTTCAATAAGCAACTCGTTATAAAACATTATCAAAAACAACGTTAAAAATGCAATTGGAAGATAAAGTAAAAAAATTAAGCGAAAAAAACAATTTCGGCCGGAGTACTTGGCAAGTTCGTAACTATTGAGATATAGTACATTATGTGAAGTGAGCTAAAAATTTCGCCAAGTACTCCGGCCGAATTTTTTTTTTCGCTTAATTTTTTTGTTTGTAATTGAGAGGTTTGTTAATTGGTTTTAATTTACTACTTATGATTTGAAATTTTTTACTTATTGCTTCACTTTTTGTGAAGTTTTCTTAAATCTTGAAATGTTGTGAGTCTAGATCTAATTTTTCGCCACTCAGAACTATTATTCGGCGGGAGTAACTGTACTTGTCTCAACTTTTTCACAACATCTATGCTGTGTTTTTGTGATTCGAAATGTTGCATGAGGCAATTGTATGTTTGAAATATAGATGAATGGATAACTTGGTGTTGTCATTCATACATGTGAAGCTAAATTAACAATTGGCAATGTTATATTAGAGATTATACATCTTTGGATAAAAATGTAAGTCTCGTGTGAAGAATACAAGTCTTTTGAAAAGATTGTTGCAAGGAAAGATGATGATATTTTTAACGCGATAGGGTGTCGTCGACAGTTTATCACCGGATCTGTTTTTTTCTTTTTGTTTATCAAATTTTATTTAACCCATCAAAAATTCACCAATTTATTCGAGGAAATTCCTCATAATTATCAAAATAATAATATGATCTGATTGGCTGAACGTAAAAAAAAAAATTATATTTAACTTCCAGAAGAATCAAATACAACACACGAGGACGTATGAAAGTCAGTCTGGCCGTTTCGGAGAGATGAGGATCATAATGGTCCACACTGCCTTCTTTTGTTTTGGAAGCTCGATATATAAAATACACGAAGAACGGAGGAGCGGTCAATGAGAAAATCGAGAAGAGAATTGACGTATCTTCGAAATTGAATTTACATTTCGCGGAGTGTGTTTATGATTGTGAAATAATAAAAGTTTAATGATTCGTCCCACACGCAAAATACAAGATTACCGTGTGAGTTTACATTCTTCTCCGACAAACACGTAAGAATCTTGACCGTCTCTTTTCGATTCTCGCTTACGGTAGATAAAATTTGATGTATGTATGTATTTATAAAAAAAAATCCAAAACGCCGCTTAGAAGAATACAAAAAAAGTTACAAAATAAGTTAAGATCTGTTGAAATATACGTGGCCAAATACGGGAAGCTTTACTGCGTTTCAATAAATTTTCAAATACGGTTTGATGTTGATAGAAAAAATAATAAAGCTCGGAAATTCAACTATGTCACCAACCAAATTGCAAACGTAAAAAAATTAGATTGTAAAAAAATTCTGAACGAAGTACTTGGCGAGTTCGTGATCATGATATACTACGCTAATTTCATGGAAAATTCCTCGCCAAGTACTTCGTTCAGAATTTTTTTACAATCTAATTTTTTTACGTTTGCAATTTGGTTGGTGACATAGTTGAATTTCCGAGCTTTATTATTTTTTCTATCAAGATCAAACCGTATTTGAAAATTTATTGAAACGCAGTAAAGCTTCCCGTATTTGGCCACGTATATTTCAACAGATCTTAACTTATTTTGTAACTTTTTTTGTATTCTTCTAAGCGGCGTTTTGGATTTTTTTTTAATATCATAGGGGAACAAGGGACCACCAATGTACTTGTCCACGTTTTTTTCCCCGTGAGGGGATTTTCCTGATTATATCACTTCTTTTTTCTAAAATTTTTAAATATTTTGATTCATATAAACTCCTATGGAGACTGTATATAATTACAATCCGCACTTTTAGCTTGTGAATATAACCCATATCTGTTGATTTTATTTTGCATTTTTATATTTTGTAGATGAATATGTTCACTGCGAGATTTGAATACACAGGAACGAAAAAAAATGCTTACCAGTCTGTTCAAAAGTTTATTCTGAGAACGTTTTCTTTCACAATTTATCCAATTTACTCGCTAATCTCGCACTTTGTCATTACAGAACTTCACTCAGAATCTCCGTTGAATATTTTTATTAAATCCATTAATCGAAATTTTTCGGACGTCCTGCACTTGATTATGTCAAAACTCCGTTAATAACCGTTTCACTGTGTAGACGTCATACACTACGCTTACACGGCACTCTTATTCCGATTTGGTTATAATGGGGTGTATATACATATATATCGGGCATAATAAACCCAAACCCGATTAATTAATCTGGAATAAGAGTTCCGTGTGAACGTAGTAGTCATTTCTCTCTCTGCAGCTGTCACTGGAGATTGGCTTTCATGAAAATGGGTTATAGCTGGCGACAAGAGGCCTTCGATGGTGTTGTATACAAACACGTGAAATCTTTTATGTGTTGGTAACTTTTGCATAATCTTGAGCACGTGCAAAGTTTTTTCTCAGCAATTACGCGACCGATCATGCTGATTTTGGGCGCAATCGAAAGAGAATTTCTTAATTAGCTAAAAGTTCAATTTTTAAGTTCCTCAATTGCTTCTGAGCTTCGTAATTCAATAAAATGCCATGCCAATTTTACCCCCACCACCGCGAAAAGTTTTGTTTCGAGAAAGTATAGTCTCGGCGAGCCTTGGGCCAGCAGACGACAGGCTGTCAATGTACTTGTCCCGAAACTCTACCGAGTCTCTTGAAAAGATGTATTTACAATGATACCGTTCAAGCGTGAAAATGGATAGATTGAAATTCATTCATTCGTTTCATCATTTACACTGGTAATTTCATTCAAAAAGCTCATCTTTAGGAGAAAATCAGTGAAAGGGATATATGCTCAATGGTCAAAATTCCACAATCACCGATATGTTATCGTACGGCACACGAGTGGTAATTTCGCATTATGGAATTATTTTGCGAACGTGATTTTTCGCTGAGCAGTTATATCGTATAATGCAACGATACTTACGAAATCATGGTGCGTGCTACAACCCGTACTATGTGCTGCCGGGAAACTTTCCGTGATTGCAATGCGCAATCCGCATTCAGAATCGTTCATCGCGAGGACGATATGATTGGCGTGCAGCACATGTATTTGTATACATCGTAGACACGCAGCATCGGCTTCCTGGGTTTTTCGAGTCATCACTACCCATATGAAAGGAACACCCTGTAGTCCAAAAAAACAAACCTTATTATAAATCTATGCGGAAAAAAGACATGAGGCATGAATTCATTATCCTTCCAGATCTTATTCTTCTTTCAGTAATTTTGTATTATAATCAGACAAGTACGTGTACGTTGTATTAAAATTGTATATTGTGTCAAGCGATATAATGTACAGTTTGATTTCTAAACTACTAAATTATTTATTTTCATTACAACGTTCAGAGATCCCGGTTGCATTTGCGAGAATTTTTGAAAAGATGTTTTGTTGTTCAAGTTTACTAAAAAAGACTTCCTAAACACATAAAATGGCATTGAAAAATTTTGTCAGCACGGTTAATACCTTGTCATTTTGTCATAAAGCACAGAAATTCAACACTAACAGGTTTTGTAATGTACAATACATTGAATTATGAACAAACTTACATGATTCAGTTTGATTCCCATGATCGTTAGTAACTGGTACACGTCTCCGACTAGAGGTGTTGAGTGAAAAGTCGCATCGATTAGCAATTTGGAAACGTCGGTCATTTCCTGACGTACAAAGTTCTCATCGAAAAATAACGCATGTTGCGCATCACTTTCATCGGCTATCAGTCGCACTGAGAACCACCCATTATTGTACTCCAGATTCGAGTGCGAGGATACGGAGTATAGTGCTTTATCCTGCATTTTTGCATGAAGGACGGAACTCTTCTGAACGATAAATAACGGGTGGCTTCCGGATGACTATAATATGTTATGTACCAACAAAAAAAATGGTCAGGATTTCTGTGAATAAGATGAAAAGTAATACACATCCAATGTGATATGATTAACATAGAATAATATGAGATAAAATCACTGATAACATGCAATTAAATTTGGAGGAATCAGTCAGCAAAATATGCATGCTAACAGGTGTCTACATAAAATAATGCGTCAAAAAACATGGAATCACGTAAAAAACTCACACAGTTGCTAACGTATCGTACAAGTCTTTCAACTTGGACCAGTATCATCTCAGTGCTTCCGACAAAGCTTCTTTGAAGGGACCAACTATTTCAAATTTATCGTCTGATACACAATACTCGGAATGAGGATGCATATCTTCGATAACTCCATTTACTATTTTTACCGTGCCCTGACATAGTATATTACACACCTAGGGCAGGAAAATAAGTAATGTCTCAGATCACATGTAATTGTCAGCCTCGGCTTCGCCTCGGCCGACAATTACATGTGATCTGAGGCTTTACTTTTTCCTGCCCGAGGTGTGTATACGATTTTTCTGTCCGACGCAGCCGGAATGTGGCAACTTCGGCTCGCGTAGCGGGCCGAAAGTAGCCACTTTCCGGCCGGAGGGCAGAAAAAAAGTTCAATTTTGTAGTAAACGTAAGTGTAGTAAAAAGTAGTCCAGAAATGATGGATTCCCGAAATGTCTTGATTTTGAAAACTGATATACACTCGGAAAGACTCAGCCCCGAAACGACAAATTCCCGAAAAAACGAAACTAGAAGAGATATATGACAGAAACTGTCCTCACGAACTATCAGACTATACATATTCCCGAAAAAACGAAACTAGAAGAGATATATGACAGAAACTGTCCTCACGAACTATCAGACTATATATTTTCAGGTTACAAATAGATAGGGTTGTATGTTATTGCATTTCAATGAAAACGATTGACGAATGAACTTTTGGGCGTCCTATGAAGTAACCATGACAACGTAGATAGATAATATTTTTTTTTGAATTTGATTATGAAGCCCATTTCGATTTACTAAATTTTTGCAAAACACGATTGATTTACGAGATTCTCAAAGTGTTGCGTGAGGATCTGGTGTTGGTGGGGAAAATAAATGACGCGAGGAGAGCGGGTGTAAAAGCGATCAAAAAACAATGCATTTTATTTGTCGTGGTAAATATGTGAAAATTAAACAATGAATAATTCTCTCAAGGTGAACAAATGGCCCGACAATATAACCTGAGAGAATGAGAGGTGTGAGTAGACCCGGTCGTCGTCGAACACACGTTCGACGATGCCGAAAGAAAGCCGAAACGTGCTCGTGAGTGCCCGAAAATGAATCCCGGGATTATCAGAGAGATCCGTGTGTTAACGGTCCCGAAAAATATATCACGATGAAGTAAAGATTGTCCCGAATTAATTCGATGCAATATTTGGCCCGAAAAAAGATTATTTGCGCTGAATTTGGCGAAAGGGAATTTTGAAAGGCACGAAAGGCACTGTAGCACGTTACGACCGGATCAAGACTGATTAATCGATAAGAATTATCGATGACGACGAGCCGCGCGCATGCGTCGTGCGTCGCGTCGCTCCCGTGAGACGAATATTCCCGAAAATTAGAGTAGCCCGGTAAGTGGCGACATCCACGGCGGAGCGCCACCCCCCTTCCCTTCTCTCTCGCTGAATTTCGCTACTACCGACGTAGCTTTGCTCATTCTTGAACACAAAGTTTTTTTTCCCTTTTTTTTATATCCCGATTTAATATCACGTTCAATAACTATGCTGAAAAAACATTTTTTAATTTTTAATAATTTACATATGATCAAGAACTATTTTTTCGGTGGTTATTTATGGATGTCGAAAGTCTTCTGCTCGTGAATAAAAAATCCTGGGCAACGATGAGTTGTTCAACGCTGAATAAATTATTCATTTCACTAGGCTTGTCCTCATTTGGCAGAATTTGAATGATTATTACAGAACCAAATCTAGTCCCCATGATGCGACGATATCGGATCCTTAATTATTCAAAACATGCCAACGACAACCCATTGAGGACCCAGCCGGGCTTCTCTGGAGTAGCCCAAATCTAAGGGAGTTGGAAAAATTACAGCAAAGTCAAATCGGGTCCGACCAGGGCGAAAGTATCTGAGTCTTGATTATTCGAAACATGACCCTAGGATGATATATATATTGAAAGTACTTCATTTTATTTTTTCCATTAATATGTTCTTCAAAATTTTTTGCGTTACCATATAAAGATTCTGAATTGTTTGTATCAAGATTCAGGAACTCTACGTGTATTACATTTTTTTTTCTGAACAAGGCGTCGTGGTAGCGTGCGTATGCAATAAGATTGACAGATACAACGTGAATAGGATCGAATCCCGGTGTAGGTACAAAATTTTTCTGCGCAAATGAAGGTCAGTAGTAATGGAAATAATGAAATATAGCTGAATACGATCAGAAATTAATTTCTGATTCAACAATTAATATTTCTCCAAATGTTTTATTTTTGACAGAGTTCTGACAGGGCTATCCATGAAGGCCCTGACTTATTTTCCTTCAAAGGTGTCTAAAATTCGTTCACATTCCTTTTAAGGGTCAGGTTGGATTTCCACATATGGGCCCCAACTGGGTTAGGGCTTTCAAATCGGGGCCTTGTCGCAGCCTCAACTAAATTAACGCATGGGTATAAAAGGACTTGAAGACTGCACGAGGAAAATTGAAATTAAGAAATAACCTTTACTGCAATGGGAATGTTACTATTCCAATTGCAATCATCTCCGCGTGCATATAATCAAAATGTCGAAGAATACAACATTTAGATTGAATATTTGAAAGATACTAACAGCTCCAATCTTTTCGGCCATGATCGTAAAAAATTGAAAAGCTCCGTTTAAACTTGGAACCACATTGAACGTAGCGTCTGCAAACAGGCAGCGGGCATCTGATTTTTTTCGCGTAAGCTTCGTTCTCCATGATGACATGGACTCCTCCTTCTGCATCCATCACGCTCTACGATGACATACTGTGCCCGCATGCTTCCATAGTTCCAGCCTCGTCATCCGCGATGGTCATATTGTATTTCAACCGTTTTATCCACTGCTCCGTTTGTGTCACCGAGAATTAATCTTTGATGTCCGTTGGTCTAGGTGGCTGATCTTCTGCTCACTAACGATTCATCGTACGGCTAATTTTTGGATATGGTATAAGTTGTGCAGCAATTTGATGTCTGCAAGAATATTGGAAAATGTTTTATCGAATTTTCCGTATAAATAAGAAACAATGAACTAGGAAAAAAACTTTATCGTTTTTGATTTCACTAAAAAAATTTTCCGTCGCATTCATTGAAAGAACCTCTCTATTTTTTTCCAATTTTTTGCTTCCTCATAGAGGAAGCTATGTGACAATGAAAATTTTTTTTCCAATTTTCAATGTCAGTATGCTCAAAATGTCCCAAAAGATCGAAAAATCATATCTAGAAAAAATGTCCGGATGTGTGTGTGTATGTGTGTATGTTATGGCACTGCAAAATTCAAACGCTTACAACTCAAAAACGAATTGAGAGACAGGGCTACCGTTTTGCACAGATGTTAATCTATGCAAGCTCTTCGTTCTCTGATAATTTTATCAGAATTAAAAAAAAAATACGAATCCTACGACGTTTTGAAATTTTCAAAAAAAGGGTGTCAACGCTCTGACTTCCGAAAATTTTAAGACTTATTACTAATTTTTTTTTTTATAAATAGATTATCATAATAGGAAGGTTGGTATTGGTTTCGAATTTTACGAAAATATGAGTTTTTCGAAAAATCGTCTAACCGCTTTAATTTTTGCTAATTTTCTAAGATATTGTGTATAAGTTTGTACTTTCTCTATACTTTCTTGGATTTTACATTGACATACACATTGAAATGTGTATGCGCATGAAAGAATAGCCATATCCATCCTTACAAGATTAAAGCATATAAATGGATTAATTCATTTCATCTCTTTATCCACTCGTTTAACTGATCAGTTTCATCCATAAATCTCAGTCATCTATATTGTTCATCAAATCATTATATAACTGGGCCTCTCCTATTTTATTAGGGAATCGGTTTTTTTTACTATCGCTGATATAATACTAATTGATTATTTCTTTCATAATATATTCGAAAAATTATCTCTTCCCGAGCTTTTATTTGAAAACCATGCACGCCAAGTGCATTACTGAACGAGACATTTTTTCTATGGATTTAAACGAAGAGATAAATTTAAGTTCGTAAAATAAGATAGAGAAAATACATTATTTCCTTGTATACAAAAAAAATGCTGCAAATTGAAATTTGAAAATTGCTTCCTCGAGATGGTCAAGATGCACGGTGCTCAAAATGCACAGTGCTCAAGATGCACGATGCTCAAAGCTTACTCTATGAGATGCTATATTTTTCATTTTGTCGTCCTCTCACTACATAAGCACCCCAAACAAACTGAAACAATTATTTTTAAAAAATGATTGATGACCTTTATACAGTAATATTTATCAAAAAGGACGAAAATTCATTTTTATTGTTGGAAGTGGTAATAAGTTTTTTTGAATTTTTTTTATGAGATGTGTGTTAGTTTACCTTTTCGCAGTGCGTCTCAACAACAAAGTTCTTTAAAATAACATATGAAGATTCGCAACAAATTTATCATAATCATCACAAGCCCGTATTTATAGTCAGTTTTCAAATATAAGTCCGTTTTTAATACCCGATTTGTAAAAAGCTAACACTCCATACGTTGATGAAAACGAGACTTAAAAACGGACTTGTATTAAGAAACTGACTGCGAATTCGAGCCATAAAGAGATTGTGAGTAACCACAGACTTTTTTGTTACTTTCAAAATATAAAAAAAGTTTGCGGATCACATAAAATGACGTGAAATTCGTAATGTATCAAGAGACTCGGTAGAGTCTCGGGACAAGTACATTGACAGCCCTGTCGTCTTCTGGCCCGAGCTCGCTGAGACTATACTTTCTCTGAATAAACCGATTCGCGGTGGTGGGGGTAAAATCGGCATGTCATTTTATTAAATTACGAAGCTCAGGAGCAATTGAGGAACTTAAAAATTGAACTTTTAGCTAATTAAGAAATTCTCTTTCGATTGCGCTCAAAATCAGCATGATCGGTCGCGTAGTTGCTGAGAAAAAACTTTGCACGGGCTCAAGATTATGCAAAAGTTACCATCACATTCAAGAATTTGATGTGTCTGTATACAACACAATGATAGGCCTCAACGCCCGCCTCAAGACCCATTTTCATCAAAGCCAGTCTCCAGTGACAGCTGCAGAGAGAGCAATGACTACTACGTTCACACGGAACTCTTATTCCGCATTAATTAATCGGGTTTGACGGGTTATGATGTCTACACAGTGAAACGGTTATTAATGGAGTTTTGACATAGTTAAGTGCAGGACGTCCAAAAAATTTCGATTTATGGATTTAATAATAATATTCAACGGACATTCTGAGTGAATAAGTTCTGTATTGATAAAGTGCGAGATTAGCGAGTAAATGAGATAAATTGTGAAAAAAAATGATCTCAGAAAAAACTTTTGAACAGACTGGTAAGCATTTTTTTTCGTGATCCTGAGTATTCAAATCTCGCAGTGAACATATTCATCCACAAAATATAAAAATGTAAAATAAAATCAACAGTTATGTATTATATTCACAAGTAAAAAGTGCGGATTGTAATTATATATAGTCTCCATAGGAGTTTATATGAACCAAAATATTTAAAAATTTTAGAAAAAAGAAGTGATATCAAATCACAAAAATCCCCTCACGGGGAAAAAAACGTGGACAAGTACATTGGTGGTCCCTTGTTTCCCTATGATATTAAAAAAAATCCAAAACGCCGCTTAGAAGAATACAAAAAAAATTACAAAATAAGTTAAGATCTGTTGAAATATACGTGGCCAAATACGGGAAGCTTTACTGCATTTGAATAAATTTTCAAATACGGTTTGATGTTGATAGAAAAAATAATAAAGTTCGGAAATTCAACTATGTTACCAACCAAATTGCAAACGTAAAAAGAATTAGATTGTAAAAAAATTCTGAACGAAGTGCTTGGCGAGGATTTTTCCATGAAATTAGCGTAATGTATAGATCATGATCACGAACTGGCCAAGTACTTCGTTCAGAATTTTTTTACAATCTAATTTTTTTACGTTTGCAATTTGGTTGGTAACATAGTTGAATTTCCGAACTTTATTATTATTTCTATCAACATCAAACCGTATTTGAAAATTTATTGAAATGCAGTGAAGCTTCCCGTATTTGGCCACGTATATTTCAACAGATCTTAACTTATTTTTTAATTTTTTTTGTATCCTTCTAAGCGGCGTTTTGGATTTTTTTTAATATCATAGGGAAATAAGGGACCACCAATGTACTTGTCCACGTTTTTTCCCCGTGAGGGGATTTTTGTGATTTTAATATCATTTAACCCTTTGTGTCACGCTTTTTATTTTCAGTGCAATCGGCTTGAAATTTAGTACTCGGGGCTTTTCGGGGTTGCTCATTACGATTCCACCCTCAAATTTTCAAAATTCAAAATGGCGGATCCAATATGGCGGCCGAAAATGCAAAAATGAATTCAAACCGCATGATATTTGGTACTCGGGGGTTTTCGGGGTCGCTGGTTACGATTCCACCCTCAAATTTTCAAAATTCAAAATGGCGGATCCAATATGGCGGCCAAAAATGCAAAAATGAATTCAAACCGCATGATATTTGGTACTCGGGGGTTTTCGGGGTCGCTGATTACGATTCCACCCTCAAATTTTCAAAATTCAAAATGGCGGATCCAATATGGCGTCTGAAAATGCACAAATGAACTCAAACCGCATGATATTTGGTACTCGGGGGTTTCCGGGGTCGTTGATTACGATTCTACTCTCAAAATGTCAAAATTCAACATGGCGTATCCGATATGGCGGATAAAAATTTACAAAACGGTGCAAATATGATGAAAATGTATATTTTTGGATTTTTGGGGTCGCTGATTATGATTGCCCAATAAAATATCCAAAATTCAAGATAGCGGATTCAATATGGCAGATTGACATTTGAAAAACGATCGAAAAATAAGAACATGTCAATCCGGTGACTTGCTAGGTTCATTATTTTATATTTATAGTTAGATTTACGAAATTTATGATAACGGAAATAAAATTCGACTCGACTCCGTATACACAAAAAATGAGAAAAAAGCTACAAAAAAAAACATAAAAAGAACAAAAAAACCAAAAAAAAAAACGAAAAAAAAATTCAAAAAACAAAAAAACAAAAAAAAATGGAGACAACAGCCGCCACGTCCTTGTTGGTGTCTCTGTTTTTGACTGAGTGCGGAACTTTATGCAGAAGATTGTCAATTCTAGTGGAACCGCGAGTGGCGACCAATTCTGGTGCCAATGCTGCGAAACCAACAAAAGTTAAAAAATTTGGTCAAAACTGCTTAGAAAATGATTATGAAACACAAAGTTCACGAAAAAAGCGGTCACGCGACCCCAAAAATCCCTGAGTACCAACTTTTGCTTTCATCAAACGGTTTTTGCATTTTCGGTCCCCCATATTGGATCCGCCATCTTGAATTTCTATGGTTTGATTGAAGATTTATAATCGGTGACCCTGAAAACCCCCGGGTACCAAATTTCGCTTTCATCAAACGATTTCTGCATTTTTAGTCCGCTATATTGGATCCGCCATCTTGAATTTCCAAAGTTTGATCAAAGATTTGTAATCAGTGACCCCAAAAACCCCCGAGTACCAAATTTCGCTTTCATCAAAGGATTTTTGCATTTTTAGTCCGCCATATTGGATCCGCCATCTTGAATTTCGAAATTTTGAGGGCGGAATCGTAATTAGCGACCCCAAAAACCACCGAGTACAAAATTTTGAGCTAATCCCACGTAAGGAAAAATGTGTACTTTGAAAAGTTCCGGAGATAATGAATTTTATCTAGAGCCATTGCGATTTGTTAAGGTTTGTTTACGTGCATAAACAAAATCATCCATGATTTTAAATTATTGCACATTAATTCTCACTTATGAAAATATGACTGATGCGGAAACACCAAAAAAAAATTTTTAATTCGTCCAAAATTACTCAAAAAATGGTTCTAAAACAGGTGGCACGCTGAGAGTGCCACCATGGCACAAAGGGTTAAGAAAAAAATGCAGAGATTCGAGAAGTTGTAAAGATTAACATCTCTTGGAAACAGAAGCTTCGAAACAAAATTATAAGTCTTTCAATTTTACAGGATACGAATATACACAGACACACACAAAGGAAAACATGTCTTATAAATATCATTTTTCAAGATTTTAAGAAATTTTAAGCACGTTTACATGGAACCAGAAAATATTTAAAAATATAAAAATTGAAATTATAGTAATCATATTGGGATAATACCTAGTGTGGTATTTTTTTAAACTTTGCTTTACAGCTTTCAGACATCTTCTCTTCTTACACATATTGTCATAAATATTTATTGGGTATATTCATAGTCATTATGAACATATTTGGCTGAAAAAATACTGAAATGTAAAGTAATAATATAACAATATTTTTATTTATAATTTTGCGTAATAAACCTTTTCAAAATTGAATAATAAATACAAATTCATAAAAAAAATCATAGAGCTGATACAGGTTTTGGAAATTCGGAAAAGTTAAAAATCGAAAAGTAAGTTAAAATTTTATTTAAAAAGAAATGAAAAGTAACAAATTGCTTTCTCAAGCTTTTAGAACAATGCTGAAAGCATCTTCTATGAGGAAGCCAAAATGAAAAATATAGCACCTCATAGAGTAAGCTTTGAGCATCGTACATCTTGAGCACTATGCATATTGAGCACCGCGCATCTTGACTATCTTAAGGGAGCAATTTTCGAATTTCAATTTGCAGCATTTTTGTTTATCCATTCATGAGATATGATTTATTTAAAAATTCGATGATTTTTTTTTCGAACGCTGGTAACTGCGGAAAGTAGAACAAACTGGTTTTTTCTTTTAATCTTGGTTTTTCAAAAACTCAAGGTGGCAAGCCGTCATTTATACTACAGAAACATGGAAACAAATCTGCCACTGTGTATCCTATTTCGTAAAAATATTTAAAAAATGAAATTTCGTGTAGATACTGGAAATCAAGGTCAATTACGATAGAAAATTATTAGACATAATGAAATTTCATTTCTGAATTGCTTACTGTGCCAGCAAACAAGCGTTTAATACAAAAAAAATGTACTAATATTTAAAAAAAAATCCAAAACGCCGCTTAGAAGAATACAAAAAAAGTTACAAAATAAGTTAAGATCTGTTGAAATATACGTGGCCAAATACGGGAAGCTTTACTGCGTTTCAATAAATTTTCAAATACGTTTTGATGTTGATAGAAAAAATAATAAAGTTCGGAAATTCAATTATGTCACCAACCAAATTGCAAACGTAAAAAAATTAGATTGTAAAAAAATTCTGAACGAAGTACTTAGCGAGGATTTTTCCATGAAATTAGCCTAATGTATAGATCATGATCATGAACTCGCTCGTCGAATTCATTCGACGATCACTATTGATATTATAGCGCATAGGCGATTTGGACAAATTAAATGAGAAAACAGAACGCGTAATTGAGTTGGACAAATTTCATTGAGAAAAGAGAACGCATAAGTGAATTAGACAAATTAGTTGAGATTAGGAAGAGATTCTCAAAAGACATATGAAAGCAACAACTATTTCTTTGAAACTTTCTTTGTACACTTACATTTACATGAATAAACACAATTATTTAATTGCTTTTGTCAAATTTACATCTCCGCATTTCTCGTTTCTTTTCATACCTGCTCCTAAATAAACTTTTAGTAGCTCGAACACACGCGTAACGGATGACGTCAAAAGCGTACCGTTAAGGCCGGCGCACACTAGGCCGGGCCGGGCCGGGCCGCATCGCATTTTTTGAATCGCTTCTATTCATTTTAAATGGAATAGCGCACACTAGCTGACGGGCCGGGCCGCATCGGGCCGCATCGACGGATCGCTCGGCTGGCGGATTTTTGCGGCGCATGCGATGCGGCCCGGCCCGGCCCGTCGCAGTGTGCGATAGGCCCAGGCGGATTTTCGTGCCTCACACGTGTTTGTTGACTATGTTCACTGAATATAACGCGCACTAAGCATGACCAGAGAAATAGTCTCTAGAGGACCATCTGTCTTTCTCGCACACTATAGGATAAAAAGAGACATAGGATCCTCCAAAACAAAGATAGAACGATGATTTTCGGCATTTCTTGGCATCACGAGTAGATGGCCATTTCATATGGCGGTGCGCGTTCCCGTATATTTATATTTCAGTGGCTATGTACGAGTTTGTGAAGTGTAACATCCATAGTAAGTAAATTTTTTATTCATTATGTTATTAAATTGTATTGTTTATAATTGCAGTGCGTATTGACTTAGTGAATGTATAAGTTAGTTGCATTGATTGTGGCTGCTGGTACTGAATAAATTCTCCATCTTATTTCAATTTCTATACACTGCCTAAATTCAAAAAAATACCAGAGTGAACAGACTATTGCACATTTCCAGGAAGTCGTGAGAATTTCCAGTTATGAGTTAAAGAAAAACCGTTGCAAGCGAAAAAGGAAAGAATTTTTTGCCAATAATCGGTGACAACCAAACTGTTTTATGATGGGAAAAGGCAGCAAGTTCGTCTCTGGCAAGCAATGTTTTATTGTATGGTCTGACGCATCTGGTTTTTACCAGGAGTTCATACATATAGAGACCGTCACGCCAACCCTTTACTGATTTCGACCCTTAAGCCGATCAAGATGTAGAAATTATTCGGAAAAACGAACAACCAGTAAAAATGTGATATAAAAAAAACTCTTGAATACTTCTCCCAATTCTAAAAACAACCGGAATAAGCAGTCGAGATTAGGCTTTTGGAGGAAAATACAGTCTTCAGTCAACAGTTGCCGAGTTAACTTCGACGTTGAAATTCATTATAGTTTTTAATATATGCTGTTGATAAATTAGTCGCGAAATCACTCGAGAAAATCGGTTCCATTATATAAAAATGGACGAGGAAGTGCTTATTTCTTTGGTTGAAAACTACAGAGTTATACGATTTACAACATTCTTATTATGATGATAATCAAAGGAGGAATAATATCTGGGATGAAATTGGAGGAATACTAAAACAGCCAGGTTCGTAGAACATAATGTCACCCCATAGTTTTTATTACATACATAGGTCATTTCTGACGTATTTAAAAAATAATAACATTGCATTTTTATTCATACGTCGAGCAAATAATCCATAGTATAGCAAACATTAATTAAAGTCTTTGCATTCCTCTAGTAATTTTTGCCCATTGCCAATCAACCGAGCCTTTTCGTGACATAAAATATCTTTTAAAAGTGTTGCGCACGTGAACAGCTTCTTGTGCTGCATGATGACCCGTATATGGTAAATCTTGAAATGCTTCTGTTTCCGTAGTTGTTTTTTTATGATCCTCTTCACTCCAATGACAGATATCATTTGTTAAGAAATTATGTAAGCAACATGTAGCTAGGATCAAGAGATTAACGTGATGAGGCCACATTGACAACCTTCTCTCAAAGATCCTGAATCTTCGTGCTAAGATACCAAACGCATTTTCACGAACTCGTCTCGCCCTGCTCAATCGATAGTTAAACATTTTTTTGCTATCGTCATTATGTAATTGATTCCCAGGGAAAGGCCTCATCAAGTGTTTGCTCAGAGGAAACGCTTCGTCTCCAACTATTACATAGGGCACCTTTAAGTTTGTTCCTGGTATAACATCATCGGCAGGTAAATTCATTTGCCCACTGCTGACGGCCTTACCAAAGTTGCTGTGTTTGAATATATTGGTATCTGAATTTTTCCCAAGTCCACCAACATCGACAATTATAAAACGATAATCCGCATCAACTAACGCCAGTAAAACGATTGAAAACATTTTTTTATAACAATAATAAAGAGAGCCACTATTCGGTGGAGCTTCGATTATGACATGTTTTTCGTCCAAAGCACCGATGCAAAAGGGGAAATTCCACTTGGTTCTGAATCGTTCTTCTATTTCTTTCCATTTAGCTTCAGTAGGCACAGGCATAACGATTGGTGACATTTTTTGGTATATGGCAGTGCAGGTCTCATAAACAATACTTCTTGCAGTTGATTCGCCTAAGCGGAAGGTGAAAGCTATTGATTTAAATGAGTTCCCAGTCGCTAAGAATCTGAAAAATATGGATATATGTATATTTTTTTTACGTACAAAAAATGTAACATTTACCGTAATATTTTTTCAATCATTTTCCAATGGGTTTTGATTATGTAATGAATTTACAGCTTCAGATTGCAGAGACAGATGGAAGAGGATTCGTGATAATTACAGGCGAGCAAGAAAACTTCGACAAACAAAAAGCGGGCAAGCTGCTAAAAATTGTAAAGCGTCGAAGTATGAGAGACTTATGTCATTCTTGGCACCATATATGGATAGTGAAGTTGAGACAGAATCGAATCTACCACCGATAGATTCTCTTGAAGATTCTAATTATGTAATAGAAGAGGATGACAACTCGCAAGTTTCTCCAACGAAGACAACACCATCTGAGAAGACTCCAAAAGCCGGAGTGAATCGATTCACTCCGTACAAATTACATAAAAAAAGTTCATCATCAGAAGTATCTGAAATTGCTTTATCAACGCACAGTTTGTTTCAAAAACACATCGAAACAAAATATAATTCTTGTAAAGGAGAAACAGATAAAGTTACCGGATTTTTTACGAATTTGGGAGAGACTGTGAAGAATTTTCCTGAGCACATACAAATAAGAGTCAAGCGAAAGGTATTTGAAATCGTGAGTGCAGCAGAAGAAGAAGTGTATTTGCTGAAAAACTCAATGAATTCAAATAGCGATGTGCAAATAACGAATCCTTCTCACAAGCAATGTTCTCAACAAAATAAGAACATAACGGAAAACATGCCAAATGCATCACCATGTCATTCCAATTCTGCACACTTTTTCAACTCCAATCGTCATCACTTTCAACTCCCTCAATTACAACGACCAGCATTGATGTCTTTGAACTACAACAGTCACCTCCAATATTCACAGGAACACCAACAAAATATGAGTGCATCTACAACTAAAGTTCATTTCACCCCGACAATTGAAAATGTTCACCCAAGAGTTCAGAACCCTCTTAGCGGATTTCTTAATTTGACTACAAACATTGACAATTAACAAAATTTTGTATTACCCGTGGAGTATTAATAAAAATCTTATTCTATTTCCTATTACTTGTATATTTTTTACAAATTATGATGACATGTATTCGATAGTGAAAACTTACCTCAGAGAAATTGCCAAGCGTTCTTCAGGGCTAATTGGTTCGCGAAACTTTGTTGTTTGTTTCTTCAAATCTTTGCGGAATATTTCGAGTAATTCACAAAACTTCTCGTAGGACATTCGAAAGTATTGAAAAAATTTTCTTTCGTCTTCAAGTAAATCTTTGAAAAGAGTGTGAAATTCTCCAAATAAATTTCTTTTTAAACAAATACCATGACACCAAAACCTGCGCTTTTTTTTATTTTGTTTTTGTTTAATTTCTTCCTCCAGCATAATTTGGAATAGAAAAAGTTCTTCATCAGAACTATCCATTTTGGTAATAGTGTGCTCACAAACAGTGAACAGCGCTTACTGAAACGAGATTTTCTTTCGAAATGCGATGCGTTGCGGCCCGGCCCGCCTGTAGTGTGCGCCCTCGCATTTTTTAAGTGCTTTGCAATGCGGCCCGGCCCGTCAGTAGTGTGCGCGGACCTTTACAATATACGTGGCCAAATACGAGAAGCTTTACTGCTTTTCAATAAATTTTAAAATACGGTTTGATGTTGATAGAAAAAATAATAAAGTTCGGAAATTCAACTATGTCACCAACCAAATTGCAAACGTAAAAAGATTAGATTGTAAAAAAATTGCGAACGAAGTACTTGGCGAGGATTTTTCCATGAAATTAGCGTAATGTATAGATCATGATCACGAACTCGCCAAGTACTTCGTTCAGAATTTTTTTACAATCTATTTTTTTTACGTTTGCAATTTGGTTGGTGACATAGTTGAATTTCCGAACTTTATTGTTTTTTCTATGAACATGAAACCGTATTTGAAAATTTATTGAAACGCAGTCAAGCTTCCCGTATTTGGCCACGTATATTTCAACAGATCTTAACTTATTTTGTAACTTTTTGTGTATTCTTTTAAGCAGCGTTTTGGATTTTTTTTTAATATCATAGAGAAACAAAGGACCACCAATGTACTTGTACACGTTTTTTCCCCGTGAGGGTAAAATATTACCGAACGATATATACTACACATAAATTGCAAGTTATGCTTTACTTCGGTTATATGCGGTAAAGTCCGTTCAAATTAAAAAAAGCAACAACAAAAAACAAGAAAAAATTGACTCTCTGAATCGCGTTTACCTCCACGTGGTGAGAGTCGGGCAACGACAAAATACTCATAGACGTCTACAGGAAGCGAACAGTTTTTAGGTAATTTAAAGTGAGGAATGAATTATTTTGATGTCATCAGATATTGACAATTGAAAATCATTACGTGGTCATCTCAGTTTATCATATCTTTCATCGTGAACGGTGAAATAATCAATATTTGAGCAAGAATACTTTATGCACCAAGGACGCAAAATGTATCATTCGCGGCGAGTGCGAGCTTTGGCCGCCGAGCGCAGCGAGGCGCCAAAGTCGCACGAGCGCGAATGATACATTGCGTCCGCGGTTGCATATACTATTTTTTCGTTCCAAGGTTGCTAAAATGAATTTTGTATCTAAATGATATGAAGTAAACATAGATCATAGGTAAATACAACAACTATTCAAACCCAGGCTAGGGGGATTGACTCAATTATGATTTTAAAGTTACCTCTATTGAGGTAATTATTTAAAGCAATCATTCGTTCTACGATAGTAAATCGAATTTGCTAAACATGTTTTTCACGTGATATTTTGGATTATTTATTTCAATATGTATTGTAAGAAAATAAAAAATTTACTATATTTGATATTATTTTTATTAAATTTAATGTTTTGGAATAGAACTGTTTTGTAACATATATAACATAACGTTGAAGTTAAAAGTTGAACAAGAAAGCGTTATTTAAAAAGACAGGTATAATTTAAAATTTTTTTTTGTCTTGAAGAATATTGATTGGTACATTACAATTACTAAATTGAAAAAAGGAATTCTTGTTAGAATTTGATTCCTGGTTTGATTTTACGCTTATCGCGTGGACAGAGTTTTCATCTTTAAACAAAGACATATCATCGTCAAAAAAATTTTGTGTCACAATTGAATCATTAGAAAGTACATCTCCCTCTATTGTTTGAGAACTTACAGAACTGTTTGTAATATCCAATAAAGACGAGTTACTTTCTTCAATAGAGATGGGCGTACTGCGTTTTTTTTTACGAGGAAGCATGATATCAACAGAGGCTCGTTTTGCAGTCGCAACAGAAGTAATCGTAGTCTTGGAAGTAGAGGGTTCGAAGTCAAGATTACTTGTGATTGAGTCAGCTATTTTCTTTTTATTCCGTTCTGAATCTGCAACATATCCCTCTGCAACTTTGTCAGACTTCCATCCACCATGACGTTTGAGATCTAGGATGTCGCTTCCACCATCTACGAGAAGTGTTGCAGACGTTCTGCGGAATGCGTGCCCTGTATACTTTTCGTTATCCGGCAATTGTAAAAAGTCTGCGATGAGTTTTGGCATTTTCGATATCTTATGCTTGCCTATTGGCTGTTTGCTGCATTTGCCCATTTGAAAATTCAGGAAAAATCGATCTACAGTATTGTTGGCCGGTCGTAGATTTATGTATTTTTTGCAGTATTCGTACAATTTACCGTGAATTGTAAAAGATCGTTCCACTAGTGTTTTCATACCAGGAATCTTTATTAAAAGCATAGTATTATGATCTTCAATGGCACTGTATTTCAATGACACCAATTCACAAGTTCGACAAGCTCCCATAATTCCAACTGCAAGTACGACCTGTAATATAAACAAAAATAGGTAAAGAAGTGTAAGGGTCGGATGGTGCGTGGCGCGGAAGGGGTCCTGGTGAATGGTAAATGAAAAAAAAAAAAATATTCAATATGAAATTCGACCAACAAAATTATTTAAAACGAAAAAAAAACAAAAACAATTGTAAATGAAAACAACAAAATAAATCAATTTGAAATGAAAATAAAAATAGTTCAAAAGGAAAACTTAATAACAAGACTGATTTACTAAAAAAAATTAATCAACTTTCAACAGAGAAATAAAAAATAATTTTTCTACGTATTTACCTTTACGTCCAAATACTGATTGTCTGGAGCTTCCTTACAAAATTTTGAGACATCTTCCGCCGTAAAAATATTTGACTTCTTTGGTACATAGTTTGCTTGCAACGTTTTTAAAATCCCAATCAGCTTTTTATAATTTCCGATATCAATCCCATCGAATTTATTTACTGTGGACCTCAATTTCGAATATTTTGACCACAACGTTGCTGAACTGAGTCTTTCTGATAACTCGTTGAAATACACTATAAAAACTGCTTCATCAAACGACGACGTGCGTTTAGTTTTACGCCAAGCTTTAAAGCTGTTGTATTCTTTAGTATATTGTCGTTTTGATTTTATAGGCAAAGCGTCCATTGAAATTTCTTTAGCTTTTTTCAGAATTTCTACAGGAATCTTATCTGTATTATCTGAGTCAGAGTCACTGCAATTATTTGCCATTTTTTTAAATAATGACACGCATGAAAAGTGCTTACAACGAACTGAAGCGAAAATTTAATAAAGAAAGAAATGATTGTAGCAGAAAAGCGCGTGTTTTGTCTTTGCTTTTCTCTCTCTCTCTCTCTCTCTCTCTCTCTCTCTCTCTCGCGTAAGAAAGAGA